>JARBWK010000005.1:9659106-9725957 GCA_030556195.1 Anolis apletophallus | reverse complement strand
TTTGCTCATAGTGCAAGTCTAACTTTACATAAAAGGACTCACACTGGAGATAAACCCTATAAATGCTGGGAGTGTGGACAAAGCTTCACTCATAGTACAGATCTAAAAAAACATCAAAGGACTCACACTGGGGAGAAACCTTATAAATGCCTGGAGTGTGGACAGAGCTTCGCTCAGAGTTCAAGTCTACGTTACCATCAAAGGACTCACACTGGGGAGAAACCCTATAAATGCCTGGAGTGTGGACAGAGCTTCACTCAGAGTTTATATCTAAAAAGACATCAAAGGACTCACACTGGGGAGAAACCCTATAAATGCCTTGACTGTGGAAAGACCTTTGCTTGGAGTACAAACTTACGTGTACATCAAAGGACTCACACTGGGGAGAAACCCTATAAATGCCTGGAATGTGAACAGAGCTTCACTTGTAGTTCACATCTAAAAAGACATCAAATGACTCACACTGGGGAGAAACCCTATATATGCCTGGAATGTGGACATAGTTGCACTCGTAATTCACATCTAAAAATACATCAAAGGACTCACACTGGGGAGAAACCCTATATATGCCTGGAATGTGGAAAGAGCTTCACTTGTAGTTCACATCTAAAACTACATCAAAGGACTCACACTGGGGAGAAACCCTATAAATGCCTGGAGTGTGGAAAGAGCTTCACTCATAGTGGAAATCTACATTTACATCAAAGAACTCACACTGGGGAGAAACCCTATAAATGCCTAGAATGTGGACATAGCTTCACTTGTAATTCACATCTAAAAATACATCAAAGGACGCACACTAGGGAGAAACCCTAAACATGCCTGGAGTGTGCAAAAAGCTTCACTGGGAGTGGAAATCTATGTAAACATCAAAGAATTCACAATGGGGAGAAACCCTATACATGCTTGGAGTGTGGGAAAAGCTTCAATGGGAGTGGACATTTACATTCACATCAAAGGACTCACACTGGTGAGAAGCCCTATAAATGCCTGGAGTGTGGACAGAGCTTCACTGAGAGAAGATACCTACGTAGGCATGAAAGGATTCACACTGGAGATAAACCCTATAAATGCTGGGAGTGTGGACAGAACTTCAGTCGTAGTTCAGGTCTAAAAAGACATCAAAGGACTCATACTGGGGAGAAACCTTGTAAATGCTTAGAGTGTCGACAGAGCTTCACTCAGAGTTGAAGTCAACGTTACCATCAAAGGACTCACAGTGGGGAGTAACACTACAGGTGTCTAGAGCAGTGGTTCTCAACCTGTGGGTCCCCAGATATTTTGGCCTTCAACTCATAGAAGTCCTTACAGCTGGTAAACTGGCTGGGATTTCTGGGAGTTGTTGGCCAAAACACCTGGGGACCCACAGGTTGAGAACCACTGATCTAGAATGTGGACAGAACTTCTCACAGAGTTCATATGTACATAGACATAGAATTCACACTGGAGGGAATGGTGATAATTGACATCAGTCTTTCGAGCATGTACAAAAGCAACTCTTAGATGTTAGAAATGCATGCACAAAGTTGGGACATTTTATTAGATGTGGTATATTGTAGACATTTTGAACTAATATGCATTCCATCATGGAAGCAATTAAGGTTAAATGAAAGCATAGTTTTATTTCTTCAGAACGATTAAGTAGAAAGAAACCATGGATAGTTATGATGATATTCTACAGTGTGAATTGACTCTGCGCAGAGATGGAAGGGACATCTTATTCCAACGGGAAAAGAATGGCTTTTGAAGATCTGCAAATTAGCAAACTGACAACAATGTGGGTAAATGTCAACTGTAAGATTTATTAATTGGAAGAGCTTTATCAGAAGTAGAAGTGTGATTATATAGCATTATTTAAAGGGAGTAGTATAATAAGGGATAAAGAGAGAGAATGAGGCTTGTAGAAATGTGCCCATGACTCATTGTTTGTTTGTATATTAGTTCACTTTGTGTCTATGTCAGTGTCTGTTTCATTGGCGTGTTTATTTCTAATTTTGTATTGCATTTTATGTATTAGTTCGTTTGTTGTGTAGTTCGAGCATTCTATAAAATGTCTGGCTTTTTTGAATTGTTTTTTAATGTCATCTGGGATTTAGAGTTCACCTACAATTAAAGAGCATTCTGAACGCCACCAACAATTGAATTGAACCAAACTTGGCACACAGAAAATACTGGAAGGGTTTGATGGGCATTGATTTTGGAGTTGTAGTTCACCTACATCCAGACAGCACTGTGGACTCAAACAATGATGGATCTGGACCAAAGTTGAAAAGGATATTCAATATGCCCAAATGTGAACACTGGTGTAGTTTGGGGGGAAAAGACCTTGATATTTGGGAGTTGTACTGGCTGGGATTTATAGTTCACCCACAATAAAAGAACATTCTGAATTCCCCCAAACAGACTTCCTATTCTCATGCAGAACCCCCATGACCAACAGACAATACTGTGTTTTCTGGTGGTCTTTGGTGACCCCTCTGACACCCGTATGCGACCCCCCCCCAGAGGTCCCGACCCCCAGGTTGAGAAAGGCTGTCCATGGGTGAGTGGGCTGCTTGTGGATTAGGAACTTTTAAGACAGTTGATTCAAAGATTCCTGTGTGAAGGTGAAGCATGTGTCACCTGGCTGCTGTGGTCCAAGTGTGAACTCCTTCTGTAACCATTAAGCATTGAACCCGTAAACTGTAATGTTAAGCTGACTGTGCCTGTTTAGTAAAGAAATCTCTTTTCCTGTTTGAATAACAAAACGTCTGTGTGCCTCACATACATTCAGTGCATGGAAGGCATGAAAGGAGGTAGCCTGTTGAAGTCAATTAATGGCAGCGCTCATATATAAACGTTAATAAAGATAATGTGGCCAGTGCCCTCCCCGTTCCGGGATCCCTATAATGGGTGGGATCCCCCAAGCTGCTAGGTCAGCCTTCCTTTGTTCATCATAGGCTCCCTTTTATATTTTTAGGCTCTCTGTATATGTTGGCCAGTTTCCTCTGCCCCATTCTCTTCTTTTGTCGGCTTCCAAGGACGAGACCCATAAAGCTCCTGGCCATTAATATTCTAGCTTGCTGTTGACCTATGCAGCCTGGAAGACAGTTGCATTTGCGATGCCATAAAAACTTCCAGCAGCATGCAGAAGAATGAGGAAGTACTCCATCAAAGGAATCGGTGTCACAAGTGAACGGTGAAGCGGCAGCTCCCCATGTCCAGAATCGAGCATAATCTCATGAAGCCGGAGTATTAAATTGCCTCTGTGTCGGTCTATATATGCTGTATGTCTAAATAGCATTGAATGTTTGCCATGTATATGTGCATTGTAATCTGCCTGAGTCCCCTGAGCGAGAAGGCAACATATAAATTCTGTAAATAAATAAGATTGCATGGTAACTTGGGGGTGGGGAGCATACCATAGAATTACCCAGAGAACCTAATATATTTTTCCCAAACATGGGGAATTGAAACTGCAGTTATGGGTTCTGCAATTACAGAGATGTTACTGTAGCTGACCATTACATTGTCTCCTTTCTCAACTCCCAAACTTACCTTAATTGAGGGCAGCCAATCAAAGCAACGGGGATCTGTCAGTGATCAGGATGCTGCAGAATGTGTCCTCTCATTCATGACTTGTGGAGAACAATTAGAAGACCCTTTCCAAAATCCCACATCTTGTCCCAGCTCACAAGCCCAAAATATCCCCAATTGTCACTTTGTGGGGCTGCTGGTGGTGAATGTAGGGGTTGCAAGCGTTTGTGGCAAAAGTGGATACCAAACCTTTACAGATATATGTTGGTTTTAATGTTTATACTGATGTTGATTTTATGGCTGTATTGATTTTATTATGTATTGTGTGTGGTGTTGCGGCCTGTAGTGCTGCGATTGTAAGCCGTGCTGAGTCCCCCTTTGGGGGTGAGAAGCTACGGGATACAAATACTGTAAATAAATAAGTAAATAAGTCTGGTGTTTGGATTTAAAACTGCTCAACCGAATGCCCACCACTGTTCTTAGGAGTGCGAAGTTGCTCTTCAGAATAGTAACAAGAAAAGGAAAAAGACCTCGGGAAGACCGTACTGTTGAGAAATAATGCAAAATGGTATGGTTCAAAATGGATTCATGTCTTACTTCCATGTTTTAGAGATTTCCAACTCTTGCTGGAAAAGCACTGTGTTTTGATTAGTTGTATAAATGAAGTGTGTGAAGCATCTTTTCCTTTGGGAGCTGCAGGTGCAAGAAGAGAATGGTACATTTCAGTTCTGTGGGAATCAAGGTTACAGTTAGTCAAAATAAAGTGTAGCCGTAAGTGTGGTCTTCTGTATAGTTCATCCTACTTAATTCGTGACTGTAAGCAATTATATTGAACAAGAAAGGAGGAATTATGACTTGTTGGAAAACTATAAAGTCCCTCCATCTTATGTTCTCTCCTTCTTCTCTTTTGTTACTGCTGATGTGTTATATTTTGCTTTTGTGCTTAATAAAGTTTGATGCCTGCTTTTTGGCATGTATAATCTACTGAGTTGACTCCTTTCCTGAACTATCCATTATAATGCTCATTCCACATTGCTCTGAATACTCTGCAGAAACTTGTTTAAGTTCCACATATCTATTTTCATTTTCTGGACAGTTGTCGAAAGATACCAGGAAGTCAAAATGTCTTTTTTTTCTTTCTATTTTTTTTCTACTTTTCCTATCTTGCTTTTATTTTTATATATATTATTTTATTTTTTAAATATTAATGTTTTTCCTTTCTTTTGCTGTCATTCTGTTTTAACTATAAATTCACACACACACACACACACACACACACAAGTATCTCACCATTTATTTTCAAAATCCAAGTATCACAGGGACTGAATCAGAAGAGACCTCATGGGCCAAGAAGCAGGAAAATTCCATTCAAAGCACCCCCAACAGATGGCCATCCAGCCTGTTTAAAAGCCTCCAATGAAGGAGCCTCTACCACACTCCAGGGCAGAGAGTTCCACTGCTGAGCAGCTCTCAAGTCAGGAAGTTCTTATGTTCAGATGAAATCCTCTTTCTTGTAGTTTGAAGTCATTGTTCCGCGTCCTAGTCACCAGGGTAGCAGGAAACAAGCATGCTCCCTCCTCCCTATGACTTCCCCTCACATATTTAAATATGGCCATCATGTCTCCACTCCTTACTTCTCTTCTTCAGGCTAAACATGCCCAGCTCTCCAAGCCGCTCCTCATAGGGCTTGTTCTCTAGATCCTTGATCATTTGAGTCACCCTCCTTTGGACAGTGAGGTGCAGTCCAACCCCCTGCCATGAAATCTTCTGAAGAGGGGCACAGACAGAAAAATGAATGTCACAGGGGTATTAACCCGTCCCTATGCTATCCAAAGCTAAATCTGTATTTTGGGCTGGAGATACACTTAAAATTTTCTTGTTTGTAACTTGGGATTGGCTGTATTTCTCATACCACAAAGAAATGCCCATGCATGACATTAAATGTTGTGTGCCTTCAAGTTGTGTATGAGGTATGGTTTACCCCTAAAGCAGTGGTTCTTAACCTATGGGCCGCAGACTACCAGTGGGCTGCAACGGCGAGAATCTGGTCCGCAAGACTGCTTCCTCTTATTTTCTGCTCTTTTCCCGCCGCGTGCCACTCCTTCCCTGTCGCTATGGCATATGTTCTGTATCAGAAACTAGAGCTGATGGGGTCTATCCAATGCTATTTTCTGAAATCAGCACCCCAAACTGAATCAAAAGTTGACTAAAAACTGATTTGTAACCCTTTTGGTACTAATGTTGGAGAGTGGTCCCTGGTCAAGTGGTCCCTATTCAAAAAAAAGGTTGGGAACCACTGCTCTAGACTTAAAGTGAAATGGGTGCAAATTCTCTGGAGGTTTTGAAGCAGAGGCTGGATGGCCATCTGCTGGGAGTGCTTGGCTTAAAACAGTGCTGCAGAGAGGAAGCTACTTTTCAAGGGTAACAGTACTTCTGGACAAAACTGGCTAGGCTGGTGGCTAGTTAAAACGCCCAAGTTTCCCAGTCATTCTGAAGTTATGTTTGCAACAGAGGAACAGATAAGATTGATTCATTGAGACAATCATGGTCAGAGAACTATAGACTATAGTTGTACTATAGTTGTGCCATTGTTAGAATCTCACGTGTGCTGTAATGTCAATCAAAATCATAAACAACCAATGTGCAACTGTATAGCTAGCTTAGATCTATGAAATGATTTGTCTTGGGAAATCAATGAGCGTGTGTACTCAACTTACTGCCAAAAATGATAAAAGCTCCGCAGCAACAGACCCTTTGATTGCATTCCTGTGTGTATGTTTGTTGTTACTGCTATGGCCATGCAATAAATGTTGGGTTTTTTATTTGAAGATTCCACTTTCGTGACAATCTTCCTCACCCTCCCTACTGGAAAGGGGGCTCCTGTTGTTTTGAGGTTTTTTTGGAAGCATTTTGGTTTCTACATACTTACAGCAAACGTGGAGGGCTAGATACATACACACATCTCCCTTCTCATCCCCAGGTGTTTTCCTACCGTTTCCCCAAAAATAAGGCATCCTCTGAAAATAAGACCTAGTAGAGCAGGCATGGGCAAACTTCAGCCTTCCAGGTGTTTTGGACTTCCAACTCCCACAATTCCTAACAGCCGACAGAGGCTGTTGCTGAATTGCTAAATATAAGGCCTCCCCTGAAAGTAAAACCTAGCAAAGTATTTGTTTGCTCTCCATGGTGGCTGGAAGCTTCAATACTGTCCCTCTTGTGCAAGTGGTCCAGGAACTGCTGTGGGAGATTGTTAGTCTCCAGAGTGTGTGGGAGCCACAGCCCTTTTTGTGACCCTGTGTGTGAGTCAGGCAACCAGTGTGACCAGACAACTACTGTACAGTATATAATAAATCTTTATTTTGTTCAACAATGAATATGACTTATTCAACTGGGTTCCGGCCCAGTTTACCTATCCAAATGTATCTCCCTCTATGAACCACCAAGGACATTTAAGATCATCTGGGGAGGCCCTGCTCTCGGTCCCACCAGCTTCGCAGACATGACTGGTGGGGACGAGACAGGGCCTTCTCCGTGGTGGCTCCTCAGCTGTGGAACTCCCTTTCCAATGACATTATATCTTCCCCCCCTGACCACCCCTCCCCCATGACCATTCATAAACCTGGCTGTGGGATCAAACATTTGAACAATAGATTAACTGGGAAGATGATGTTTTAGTGACTGCATTGGATTGACCTGGACTAGGACTTTGAACCGGCAAACTGTTTTAAAATTGAATGTTTATAATTGTGTTTAATTGTAATTGTTTTTTAATGTACTGTGTTGGTATCTCTGTTGTAAGCCATCCTGAGTCCCTCTTCGGAGGTGAGAAGGACGAGGTATAAATGCTCGAAAGAAAGAAATTCATGGAAAAATAAGGCATCTCCTTAAAGTAAGACTTAGCGCATCTTTGGGAGCAAAAATTAATATAAGGCACTGTCTTGTTTTTGGGAAAACAGGGTATGTATTAAGTGACTCCTATGTAGATTGTAGTTTCATTTCAATAGTTTTATTTTAAAAAATTAAAGACCTCCATGGCACAACTTCTTTCTCAGCACAGTTTTAAGGGTTAGTTTGAACAATTACAATACCATTACAACCAATAAATCCAACAGGGAAAAAGAACCAATCCCTCTCTCTTTCTCTCTAAATTCCAACCAAGAAAAACAAAAAAGCATCACTCCAAACAAGATTTTTCTTTTTTTAAAAAAACCAATTTGTTTTTTTAAAAAAAACTCCGTAAAAGTTGCCAACAGAACTATTGTATTGGCGTTTTATTTTCCTGCCCATCTAACACAATGCAGGAAGAAAGAAAAACCACCCCAGGAAGTGCTGAGAAATTTAAAAATAAAAGTCCGGATACAAGGTATACAGATGAGGTAATTTACAACACAGATGTTGTTACAATCTGCAATTTCCTCGTGCCTCCATCCCTTCAGTTTCGCTCCTTGCTCCAGCAGCAAAAACTGGCATTAGCACAAAGGAAAAAATGGATCATCCCCTGAACCAGAAAAAAAGGCTTCCAGTCTTACCCTCTTGGTTTAAGGTTTGGTGGCTACTGGGATTTCACGCCTTCCTCGGCTCTCAGGACTCCAGCCGGCATCCTTCAATCCGGGTTTAAGCATCTGGATCCACTTTTCCCTCACTTGCCAAAACATTTTAAATTAAAAGAACAAAGAAAGACAACAGACAACAGGAGGGAAAACACCTGCTTGAATCAGCCCGCGTAGGTCGGTTCCACTCTCGTGCAAACACAGTTATGGACCGTGTTGCACTTTGCACAACTAACGAGCGCCATTGGTATGACCCAGCTTTGACCTGAACTTGAATGGACCATGGCTACCCACCACCAGGAGCTTCCCGCTCATGAATAAAGCTACTATTGCATGCACCTCCCCTCCCACCCCTTCTCCGATTTGTTCTTTGCTCTTCATTAGGCCAGACCCTCCGCGGCTACCCAACCCCGCAGAAAACCGAAAACGACAAAAACCCAGAGAAAGTGTCAATGGAACAAGAAAGGGGCACCCCGATGCCCAAAGTTGCATATATTATTTAGGAACGAAGTGATTGAGGCTCTCGAGACAAAGCGGCGAGGCTTCCCCCAGGCAAAGAATAGGCCTCTGTAGTGGTTGCGGAAGGAAGAGGAGGAGGTAAGTCCTGGAGAAGTGGTGGGATCCATCCTCTTTCAGTCTCTGAATTCGGTGGCTTCCATCCATCCGGCAGAGAGCTTTTCGTCCCCACCCCAAAATCCCACTGTGCCTATATGGTGGGGAGGGAAATGTACACCGCAGGAGACCCCCCCCCCCCCTCAGTTGGTGGGTTTCCCCTCATTTGTTCCAGGCAACGCTTTGGCTTGTGAGATGCTTCTCTGTAAGGCTTCGGAACGCTGCTCGCTACTAGAACCCCAGTCTGAGCAAGGTGCAAAAAACTCAAGGAAAAGCAGCCTGAACTCCACACCACACTCCAAGCCCTGGTTTGTGGTTTGTATTGAGGCTGCGATGGTGTGTAAGAAGTATGACACTGGCCTGAGGGGGAAACTTCTGCACAGACAGCTCGATCCCTAACCTTTACATCTTAAATTTTTTTTAAAGGGAAACAAAACAGTTTTATTTACAGTGTAGGGAATTCCAACACGGACTATTTCAGCTTAGGAAGGGAAAGGTGTGTGTATGTGTATGGATATATATTTATATACACACACATGCACACATGTGAGTGTATATAAATATATATACACACACATACACACACCTTTATATATACACACACCTTTATATGTGTATATTTTTACACACACACATACATACGGAGATATATATATATATATATATCTACATACATACACACCCATACTTGCATACTCATGCACACAACATACTCTCACACACAGAAGGATAAGCAGATGTCCTCAAGAGATGGAGTTTCTTTCAGATCTACCATTCTGGATGTTGCGCTATTCCTTCCATGACTCTATTTACTGAACTTTTAAAAATACCAGACATAACGTGTCTTCTCAACACATGGAGTCAGTAGTTGGATGTGTAGCTTAATGGGCCCAACCATCGCTCTGCACATTCCAACTCGGAAAGAAGCAACTCGCCAGAAGACTGTGTTTTTACAGGGAGGTGTACCCAGTGATAAGTTCCATTTCTTGAATGCCAAACCAAGGAGACTCCAATGGATGGAAGAAGAGGGGTGACATATGGGACTGATGTTCTTTGCCCGCTGCCAGAACACCTTTGACGGAAACAAGAAGTGAGCCTGGAGAGAAACCTGGAGACTCCAAATTCAGGATGCATGCAAAGTAGGAAAAGAGTTTGTGATCCAGGAGGTTCACACAGGAAGACATGATCCCCTACAGGAAAGCTACCATCTTGCAGGCCCTCGCTGTTGAGAAGGCTTCTTAAGCAATTCTGTATGCTCATCCTCTTCCGTCCATCAGGCCAGATGTTCAAGTCAAAGACCCTCAAACAGCCTTTGAAAGTAATGGAACTCGGCAGACCCTATAACAGCAGAAGGGGGAACGGAAGAGCCCCTGTACGCTCCCCCACTCATCCCCAAATGGCATTGGCCAAGAGATGGCATACGAAGCGACCGACTCATCGCCAGACAAGCCAGTCTAACCGTGGACCTTTACTGGCAAAATGGTGCTGGTGAGGAAGGTGGGGAAGAACCATCTGCAGAACGCTCTTGCCTGTGGGGGGTGCTATTCCCACCCCCAGGGATTCCTCTGAGTTACAAAAAGTTCAAGTAAAAAAAAAGGGGGAAGGGGGAAAATTCAGCCCATATATTTCTTTTTATGACCAAACTACTATAAATCCACAAGCAACTTGTTCAGACATAGTTCCTTCTGAAGCATTCCAACACGCATCCCCTTCTCCGTTCCCGCAACGCTGCCGGCCGCAGGAGGCTGCCGCTGTCCCGGGTGAAAAAGGGTGGAGGAGGGAGGTCAGCCCCAATGTAGCTCCACTCAGGCACCGGGGAGTTGGGAGGCCGCCCTTCACTGTTGAGCTCCCGCGGCCGCTGGAATGGGCATCCCTAAGGGGTTGGCAGCAGCAATCACAGGAGAGCCCGCTAGAGGTCCAAGAGGGGAAGACGTTGGCACTGAAGAGATCCCTAGAGAAAGAAGGAGGAAAAAGAGGTAGGAAATGACATATTTCAATCCTTATCGACTGCTTCCCAGGACACAAGGCAGGGTGTAACATAGAATTAGAATAGAATAGACAACAAAAGACATAAACCCCATCTTTATTGCTAAACGCTTGTCATAGAATCTATGGCCGCCCTGAGTCACCTTCAGGCTGATATGGGTGGGGTAGAAATGACGTAAATATATAAATAAATAAATACAATTGGAAAAGGTCCCAAAGGCCATAGAGTCAAACACCTTGCCATGCAGGAACACACAACCAAAGCACCCCTGACAGATGACCATTCAGCCTCTGCTTAAAGACCTCCAGAGAACGAGACTCTGCCTCATTCCGAGGAGGCATATTCTGTCAGAAATATTAAAAATTAACTAGGTATTTTTAATTACAAAATGCAAGTCGTGCACTGAAAGGGTTAAATGGATGCAATGACTCAGCAAAAGCTGCAGTTCTATATAAGCAGGTGTGCCTGTAGCTTAGTAGCCGTCAGTGTGAGGTAAACCTCAGTGGGAGAAAGATCTCGGTCGGTGAAAGGAGGCCTCACAGTGTGAGGTAGGCCTCAGCCTGTGAAAGGAAGCCTCTCAGTGTGAGAAGCTTTGGTGAAAGAAACTTCAGGTCGAAGGGTTCACGTGTAAAGCTGTGTGTAAAGCTATTGTGTGAAGCTCCTGTGTAGACACTAGACTCCTATTGATACAGCCTAGAATCACATTGGCTTTTATATCTCCACCACAGGAAAAAAAAATCCCGATTCACACCTCATTTTCTCATCCTGCATTGATTGTATTAACACCACACATGATACATATAACCTGGTGGGTTTGCCTTCAATTGGAGGCTGGCTTAGACCATTTTCCTCACACTATATCCATAAATGTCATCCAGAAATATAACGTTCAGAGGGGAACTTTGGTGAAGCTCTTTTCACCCCCACCCAGGTCCTAAGTCTGGGGAACCTTATGGTAGACTAGACCAAGTGACTTTATTGCCTTTCTCAACAACAGTCGGAAATCCTCTTGTTGGAACAAGTGCATGGAGGGATGGACTATTGAATGTCTCTCTCCTTCTGATTAATGTTCTCCCTCCTCCTCTTCCAAAGAGGCAATGGAGGAATCATAATATATTCAGGGGAGAAAATGGGCACACGCCTGGCTGCTCTATTGGTTGGATGCCCATCTGTCGGGGGTGCTTTGAATGCAATTTTCCTGCTTCTTGACAGGGAGTTGGACTGGATGGCCCATGAGGTCTCTTCCAACTCTAGGATTCTATTAATCTCCCCAATAGGATTTGCTGATAGATAACAGTCATTTATTTTAAATTGGGAAATGGTTAAATAAGAATAGAATTTTCCTACTTATTCATTTCCCAATTAAAAATATTCTTTCCAACTCATTCCGCACCATGTCTACAAACGCGCTCCCGAAGAGCAACACAGGAAGAAGGATCCCTGTTGTCATCTGCTTTAAAATGCAGATATAATGCCTTGGGCAAGAGACCCTCACTGATTGACATTGCCACTTCATGGCTATTCAGTGCTATTCAAGCTTGCAAACTGCAACATTGACTCTTACTTCACACGGGCAAGGGTTCTTTCTTCCATCCTGGACATTCCACAGATAAATATACACACTACTTGCCTCACCTCCAACAGACCTCTGAAGATGCCAGCCACAGATGCAGGCGAAACATCAGGAGAATATGCTACTGGGACATGGCCATATAGTTTGAAAAACTCACAACAATCCGGTCCAAGTGTAACTAATGGCTAACTTACCTGACAACATACCGGCGTTGCTGACAGGGGTGCTGCTACTGGGCATGTTGGCTGAGCCCATCCGCGCCTGGTCCTTCACTATGGGGTCTGCCAATGCATAAAACAGCACATGCTTGGATTAAAGAGGTAGTAGGTGCATAGTGCATTAGGACAAAAATCCTGCACTGACTTTACAATGAGTCCATATATTCTAAAGTGACAAACATTCAGACCTTAATTAAGGCTGTGAAGGAGAGCTTGAATAGTCAGGCTGCAGAATAAGCAGCTGTTTAAAATTGAGATAATAAGAGGCAAAATTTCTGTCCAGCTGGAAACACCCGCATCTAACTACCCAATACCCAAACATTAGAATAATAGTATCCCAGAGGGTTTCCAACACACTTCAGCCATGCAGAAATACAAAATCCAAGCCCTCAAAGAGCTGGCCATCTAGCCAAAGACAGCAAATCCATGTTGCATAAATCTGACTGTAGAGTGCAGAGTCACGCTGGAGGAAGAAATGTACAAATGCAGAAGAACAACTATACCCTAATCTCATTTGACTCCATTCTTTTTGGAATACTGTATTTGGAACTTGTCTGTAGGCATTATTCTATTTACGAGAGAAGCCTCCCCGCAGGATTGCAAGACATCTGGGCATCCCCTGGACAACGTCTTCGTAGACGGCTGATTCTCTCACTCCAGAAGCGACTTGCAGCATGCAACCAACCAAGCAAACCAACCAACGGACCTTTTTAAGACCAACCATGACAACCATGCCTCCATGTGTTAGAACCATGCCCGATTTACGGTTATTCGCCCAAGCTCTTAAAGCCTGGCTCTTCGTTAAAGCTTTTAACTTGTAATCATGTGATTATACAGTATATATGTATGTTTTATTGCTATTGTAAGTCGCTCTGAGCACTCCGGTGGAGAGCGACTCATTAAATAATAAACTGAAATGAAATAATCTCAATCAACATTGAAGGCTGCCAAAGAACAACTGCTTTATGAACTGTGCCGAGATAAGAAATGTGATGTGCTGTGTGTCCAAGAAACATTCAGGGATAAACAACAGAAACAACCAAAAGTTCCAGGAATGATCATAGTAGTGGAAAGACCACATGCGCAGTATGGAAGCACTGTCTTTGTAAAACCAGGTCTCTAAGTCAGCAGTGCCCACAACAATGAAGAAAATAATTCTGAAACCCAGAATCTCAATCAATGGCTGATACCAAATGAGAGACTCCCTCCTGGGCACACAGAAAACTGTGCAACTTGGAAGGCGCTGAACAGACTGCTCTCTGGCACCAGGAGATGCAGAGCCAACTTTAAGAAATGGGGCTACAAAGTGGAATCCACGACATGCGAGTGTGGAGAAGAGCAAACCACAGACCACCTACTGCAATGCAACCTGAGCCCTGCCACATGCACAATGGAGGACCTTCTTACAGCGACACGATAGGTACTCCAAGTGGCCAGCTACTGGTCAAAGGACATTTAATAGAATACCAAGTCTGCAAACTTTGTGCTTGGTTTGTTTGTTTGTAATGCAATACAATTTTTTTGTTTGCTCCTGACACGATAAATAAATAAATAACCGCAAACAATCACCAGCACTATTAGTGCTTCTCTTCCAAGAAGGTCAGACTCACAGAAGTAAGGATGCTCCATGGCTTCTCTTGCTGTGAGACGGGATTGGTGATCGTATCTCAGCAACTTGTCTAAGAAATCCAGGGCCTCGGGACTCACCAACTGTTGATTCTCACCATGAACAAAGCGCTCCCATCGTTTGCGCGAGTGTCTGTGAGGGAAGAAGACAGGCACATAAACTCCTGAAGTCACAATGGCATCTTAAAACTGAGGTGTAGGAACATTATATCTAGCTCAAAGCAAGGTTGCCGGCCATCTCTGCAACCCTTGCATGGCTCAGCATAACATGCTAGTCCTCATATAGAACTATACTTTGCTGGACCATTTACTACTCAATGGAATAGAGCAGCTGAAGCCTCCTCCTTCAGCCATTTAGCCCCTGGTGGAACATGGGGAAGATCCCAGAAACTATGTCTCAGTAGTCAGATACAAAATAATTGCATTGAAGTCCACTGGGGTCCTCCAGAAGTTTCAGCAGCTGATGTAATTTTTTCATGCCTGGTTACGGCAGTAACATAGCCAGGTGCTTCTGTGATTCCTCCCCTCCACAAACACACACCTTAATTTTCCACCAGGCAACAGGCTGACCATGGGGAGATCTCTACAGGCCAGGGGTTGGCAGCCTACGGCCAGCGGCACGTATCCGGCCCGGCAGCTGGTTCTGTGCGGCCCGGGAGAAGGGCTTCAGGGGCTGGGCCAAGAGGAAGGGGTGCCGCTGCCGCCATCCGATCGCGGGCTCTGTGGGGCCTGTGTTGGCAGACAGGCGGAGGAGCGGCAGCTTTGGAGTGCTCGCCATCCTGCGTCACTCACAGGACACACACACCACGCGCCCTCTCGCCCACGTGCCTCGATCGCGCGCCTACTCCGGCTCTCCCAGTGCCAGCAACAGCAAGGCCAGGCAGGGGAGCTTGCCTCCCCTGCGTGGTCTTCCTGTCGCCGGTGCTGGGAGAGCCGGAGCGGGCGAGAGGGCGCGCAGGCGAGAGGGCAGGCAGGCAAGCAGAGCGACCAACGGAAAGGGAGAGAGGGGGGAGAAGAGGAGGAGGCCAGGGAGGGAGGGAGCAAGCGCTGCCGCCGCCGCCGAGCATCCTTAATAAGTGAACTATACATCCCACCAACCCCAACTCCCAAATGTCTATTTTCCTCAAATTTCCCCAGTGTTCACATTTGGGCATATTGAGGATTCGTGCCAAGTTTGGTCCTCAGTTTCCCATCCTTTCAGTGGGGTTTGATCTCTTCCTTTTCCGTCACGAATCTCAAAGGCTCGCTGTCAGGAGATTTTTTAGATAGGTGGGAACAGGAAGTCATCGAGAGGGAAGGGACCCCAGGGCTATCCAGCCCAACCCCCAGGGATACACAATCAAAGCACCATCAAGCCTCTGCATAAAACTCTCCAGAGAAGGGGACTACAAGGAAATAAAAAATAATTGCCCACCCCTGCTATAGGCTCTATGGTAGATCTGGATAAGCACTACAGAGGAGAGGAGAGAATACCATCCTCTGCAGTGACCACATGCATAGGCACATCCAGTTAACTTATGTCTACACATTCTACTCAGAGGATGTCAGCTATATTGTGAAAGGCAGGTACTGAACGGGACCCCTCTGTGCACTGATTTGTCTTGAACATGCAAATAACTGCTGCAAACAGAACAGAAAATGTCCAGATAAACCAAAATAAGGCACAATGAGGAAGAAAGAACATTTGCTGCATCTCCAATTTCTCTTTCTGTTGCTTTGAGTGTCCTTACTCCATTCCCATGTTCTGCGTCTCACTTATTTCACATGCAAAAACAGGCATTTCCCAAGGTAACTGTGAATCAGGAGGAAAAGAGACTGTGCAGATGTAGACAACCCACAATGCAAGACTTCTCAATAATAAACTCCTCCTCCTGACACACACAATTATTCAAAAAGGTTTTTTAAATACTAGCTTGATTCATCACCTACAAAGTACTAAGTGATTGCAACAGTATTCTCTCACCTGCCTAAGATGTCATTGAAACGGGGATCAAGCTCAATGTTGTACTTGTCAATATAGTCATACAGGTCTTCTGTCCCCAGCACTTTGGCTATTCTCACCAACTGTGAAAAGAGAATATAACATAGAACAGAATTATGGCATGCCTAAGGGGCTGGACAAAAAAAATCACTTCCTAGGGACTTATCCAATATTACTCAACTTTTGAAATGACCACAAAGCTTTAAGCAACCTACAGAACTCCCCTAAGCAATCAAATCAGTCTTCTGTGCCCACAGATGCTGCATTCAAGGCTTGAAAATATTTAAAAAAGAAATCCCAAAAAGCAAACCTTGATTTTACAGAAGGGATGCTATTTCAGTATGCCATTGTATGTAATGGGACATCTGTTGGGTGAGTGGGCTTATTAACAAAAGACCCTCTCTATAAATGTACAGCAAACTTATTAGCAGCAGGGTGACCCAGCACCAGTAGTCCAAAGTGATAAAAGGAACAAAAACACACAGACCAATGTTATCTCTTCCATTGGAGGCTTTTCTTTATAGCAAAATAATATAGTTGCGCTATTTACAAAAACAAGGTTTCCAAAACACAAAAAAGTTCAACCTTTTCACTGGAGCTTCCCACGCAAGGCCTTCTCATACCAAGGACTACCTCACACTCAGGGCCACTAGCAATGAGGCCTGTTCTCCCACTGAGGCATTCTCTCACAGAGAGGCTTCTCTCACACTGAGAACTCTCTCAGACTGAGACGTTACTAAGCAACAGGCACATCTGCTTATCTCGAACCGCAGCTTCTCTGAGTCACTACATCAATTGAACCCTTTCATTAATTAAAAATACCCAGTTAATATTTCTGATGCTATTTCAGTATGCTATTGTATGTAATGGGACATCTCTGACATCTACAGATTTTGGTATTCATGGGTTACCAGGAACCAAATTCCAGAGGATACCAAGAATCCACTGTAAATGCAACATAATACTGATGCAACTCTGAATTAGATCCAGTGTTTAAGTGAAGCACCATATTTATTAAATAATTGATACTAAGTTTAAAGTTCCTGATCTGGATCAAGAGCATGATCAGCAAGGAGTGGATGTTTGGCTCTCATCTACCCTACAATGGTTAAAAAAATACCCTGAAGTCCTCAAGCTGCTAACCGTAACTGGAGGACAGCCATTCGAATTTTTGTTCTATCACTCCCACAGAGTTTTGTCTAAGATTACAAAGAGGAGGAAAGGTTACCCCCCAAAAAACATTCTACAGCTTTGAACTTTGGAGAAAGCAGTAAAATATCCATGTGCTATTTGAGCTGTGGCAGTTGAACCCGTATGTGCAAGTACCCACTTGATACTATGCTATTCCATGTGAACTCTTGAATTTTTTGCAATGACCAAAACTGTGCTGAACATACATGCCATGGAAGAGTAAAGGCACTGTGTCCCCAATCATCTCACCTGATCGTAATTGTCATGACCATGGAAAAAAGGCTCCTTTCTGAAGATCATGCTGGCTAACATGCAACCCAAGCTCCACATGTCTAGACTGTAGTCATACATCTGCAAGAAAGCACAGCAAGGCCACCAGTCAGTCTCTTTTTCAAGGTTTGCATGAAAAATACGCTCATCATGTTTCCTCAAGTGTGCAGAATACGGCATCATAGGTGCCTATCAAGTACAATGTTTTCACCTACCTTCAAAATAGCTAACAAACTAATAATCTCTAGGAATGTTCAGGTCCTCCAGGCAATTGTATACTATGCTTCCAACAGAAGTTATCATAGAATCACACTGGAGGACCTAGAAAATTCCTACAGAAGATACCTAAGAATTTTCCAAGTCCTCCAGCAAGATTCTATGGTAAAGTTTCCTAAAGGTTGGTCATTTCAAAAAGTTTCACTATTATTACCCATGGTTTCCAGCTTCCGTGGGAAGTTCAGGAATACACTCTCCACAGATACAGGACTGTACTATATTTTATTTGCAATTTTCATAAAAGGGAACCAATAGCTCTTACAAGAAGAAATCCGAACAGACATTGTTAGGTTAAAAATATTCCATACTGGGTACAAGTATCTAAACTTCCGTTCATCTCTCAATCCCACACCAAACTGAAAGCTAGAGAAGATATGCAAACATATTTGAAATGGGGGTATATGTGGTAGAGAAAGAGAACCAGAAAATGTCTTTGTTCTTCGGAGGGGGGGTCGTCAAAAGTCAGGTAATTGAGTCTGGGCCAGCAGTCACATGAGAGACTGCAAATATCAGTCATGTTTCACTGCTTATGGTACTTTTTTTGCCCTTTGCTATCCTTTCTTTTTTTAAAAAAAATTTAAGTATAGATAAACTTAACATGGAGAGTGGGGGAACATTTAGAGTGATAGTAAAGACTTTCTATTAGCAACAAAGCTAGCTGCTTTAAGGAACATCCACCATAAAGCAATGTCTTGCAATGCACTCTATGTGGGGCTTCCCTTGAAGACAGCCTGGAAACTTCAATTGGTCCAACAGGCGGCAGCCAGATTAATAACTGGGGCGAATTACAGGGAGTAGTCAACCCCTCTGTTTAAGGAGCTCCACTGGCTGCCGTTCATCTTCCGGTCCCAATTCAAGGTTCAGGTCATCACCTATAAGGCCCTAAACCAGTGGTTCTCAACCTGTGGGTCCCCAGGTGTTTTGGCCTAACACTCCTAGAATTCCCAGCCAGTTTACCAGCTGTTAGGATTTCTGGGAGTTGAAGGCCAAAACATCTGGGGACCCACAGGTTGAGAACCACTGCCCTAAATGGTTTGGGACCTGCCTACCTTTGCGACCACATCTCCTGCCACCAACCTGCACGACCCCTCCAATCCTCTGGGGAGGCTCTCCTCTCGCCTCTCCCACTGTCACAGGCAAGACTAGTGGGAACTAGGGAGAGAGCTTTCTCTGCTGTGGCTCCCTGTCTTTGGAACTCAATACTGGGTGAGATTAGGCAAGCCCCCTCCTTAGCAGAAAAATCTGAAGACCTGGCTTTTCCGTTGTGCCTTTGAAGAGTGACCACCCCCTCCAGTTGTGTTTCCCCATCTATGTTCCCCTATGACACACTTTCCCCCTATCCTAAACTAAAAGTCTGTCCCCACTATTTCATTTTTGGGCCCCCTCATTTGCTATCTCCTACTCCTATTTCACCCTAGGGTTTTATCATGTCCATTCGGCCTGCCCACCCTATTCCTTGTGTGTGAATTTCTTGTATTTTATTTATTATTGTAGTTGTATTTTTTTCTTATTATTATTTCTGATGTATTTTGTTTTGTATTCTGTATTTCACTGTGCTGTGTTGTATTGTATTCTAGAAGGGCATGGCCTGATGTTAGCCGCCACGAGTCCCCATTAGGGAGATGGTGGTGGGGTATAAATAAAGTTTCTTATTATTATTTCTTTATATGACCCAATGGCAACTCACACCTGTTAGCCAGGTTTAAAAACAACTGGATTTCTCAGCACAGAGAAATATGCAAAAGTCCAGTAGCAGGTATTCTCTTCAGACCCATGATGGTAGAGACAAATACAATTTACATGGCCAGTTCCAAAGAATAATAATTTTTTAACCTAATGGACACTGTCCCATTTTACTTTGCAAAAGCAGTTTCTCACTGCTCAAATGCAAATGATGTCCAAGTCCCATATCCAAACTAGTCACAAAAGGATTTTCGATGCAGGCAATGGGAAACGCGGGCGAACTCAAACTGAGTGGAAGTGGGGATGAGCAGATGCCTCATGAGGCAGCTCTGAGAAACACCTGGGATTCTTTGGGAGAGACCCAAACAGGCATGCACCAAAGAGGGGGGGAAAACAAACAAACCTTGTTTGTCTCCTTGTTTTGAGAGCACAACATACTGCTGATTGTCACGGTGGATAAATTTCACTATTCATTTGTTCCTTTTTAGTTTCAAGAAGGAACATTAGCAAAGCTGATAAATTGCTAGCCAGATTAGTTTCTGCCCAAAGATAGAAAATATAAAGAAATATTTGGAGCTGAGGACTGGATATTTAAATTGAGTTAGTGGAGATGGACAAGTTATTTATTTATTTGTTTATTCTGAGTACTTCTATTCTGCCCTTCACACCCTGAAGGGGACTCAGGGCAGATCACAGCACACATATACAGCAAACATTCAATGTCCATTATACAATAAGACAGACAACAGCTAGAGGTATATTTAGACTTTTTCTCATCATTCGGCATCTGTGGAGGATGTACTCGGTTCCGGCCACAGGGGGGTGGTGTCGCTCCATCTCCTTGCCAAAGAGCTTTCTTTGTTCATAAACTTCCCTCAGAAACGCTGTGCCTAAAATACCTCCCCACTTAATGTGGTTCCTATTTATCTACTCACATTGCTATTTTTGATCTGCTAGGTGAGTGGGGAGCTGGGCTGAAGGTCAGGAACTCACCTTGACCCAGTTTCAAACTGTCAACCTTTTATTTGGCAAGATTTACTTCAGCTGCAGCTGGTGATTAACCTGCTGTGCTAAAGCCGGCTCGTTAACTATATTAATGAGAGGAAACCCCCCTTTTAAACTTCTTGTAAGCATGGGAGCCTCTCCCTCAATTTATGCAGGAGATGAAAAGACTGTATTTACAGGTCTGGAGAACTAAGTTTGCATGTGTTTGAATATATGTGTATACACAAACATATATTGTCCTGCTTTTTGGCAAGGGGTTGGACTAGATGGCCCCGAGGTCTCTTCCAACTCTATGATTCTATGACTCACATCAAGTTCTAAAGTAGGTTATATATCAGAATACAAGAAAGACAAATCAAATGATCAACAGATGCCAATAAGGAAATAGCTGGTAATCTATTATATTTATTGCATCATTAGAATAATTATAAGCTAAATCAGTGGTTCTCAACCTGTGGGCTCCCAGATGTTTTGGCCTTCAACTCCCAGAAGTCCTTACAGCTGGTAAACTGGCTGGGATTTCTGGGAGTTGTAGGCCAAAACACCTGGGGACCCACAGGTTGAGAACCACTGTGCTAAATGTTAGGTTGAATTGGGTATAATATATCCTTGCCTTTTATATGTATGTATAGGGATAATTTTATGAAGAAATTAGGAAATTAATGTTTGCTAATTGTTAAGAGCTTTTAAGTATGTGTATATAAAGTCACAATGAAAACAAGTTGCGGAAATGGCTGGTTCTCATCCACCTCACTTTCCCATCATACCAATCCTTCTACAGAGAGACCATAGTTACCTGATAATCTACAAGGAGCTCTGGGCCTTTGAAGTACCTAGAAGCCACTCGGACGTTGTACTCTTGGCCGGGATGATAGAATTCAGCTAAACCCCAATCTATTAGCCGCAGCTAAATGCAGAAAAAGGAGATAATAAAGAGAGAAAGAAGAACTTTTAGCTATGGTATCCAACATCTAGGGACACTACAGTACCATAGAACAGTAAATAATAGCATCAGGCATGAGTAGCAAAAATCCAATTATCAAGATTTAACTGAACAGAAATGCAAAAGATAGCCAACCATGGCTGTCATTTTAAAAAGTAAACTGATGAAACTGCAACTAAACAATTGAAGACACATAAACACACAATTATTGTCAAGTGAATAGCCAGACCCTGAAAACAAGAGGCAAGTTGCCAGGTAAAAATAAAATATTTCAAAGCAGCTAATAGGGATGGCTCAACACTCAGAGGACAAATTAGACAAGCAGTGAATGGCAAAACCAATACAAAATGCAAGGAACAGAGTTAACGTCTATTAACTGCACTGACAGCTATTCTAAGCTGACAAACCAGGTATAATGAGCAAACAAACAACTTTTTAAAGAAAAGTTATCTGCCATCTATCTTCCCTTGCACTAGAGATTTATTCTAGGCCTTCCTCAGTTCTCACAGAATGGAAGTAAAGGCCTGCATGGCCCTATGGTTTAGAAAATAGCCTCCAACCCTAGCTTCAGCAGACCTTCTGCAACAGATACAGCGGTAAAATGTGAAGCTTGGTGAGATTAGGAAGTTTAAAGGTAAAAACCTAAATTAAGATGCAAACATACGTGCAGTGGGACCTCTAGGTCTACACTACCGAGATCCATAATTTCCAGTGACCGCGGATCATCGCACCTCATATTAGTAAATGGCAGCAATGTAATAAAATAAATAAGTAAATAAAAAATTCTGCCTTCCACATTCTTCTTCCCTGCGCGTCTTATTTTAGTTTTCTTCCTTTGATTTTCGTTGAATTAAGTCACTTCCCTTATGAGTCTTGTTTAGTCTGGAACCTATTTCTAGTTGTTCTATCTCCGTCCAGAAAGTTATGCTGGTAGTGGAGTCTGTTATACTTTCATATATTCTTTGGACGGTGTCCAACCTGTACGCGTTATAGGTTTCCCCCCTGAATCTCTCAGATAGACCGTCAATCTATCCATGCCCATTATTTCCCATACTATGTTCTCCCATTCGTCTTTTGTTGCCAACTCATTCGATTTCCATCTCCTTGCAAGTACAATCCTAGCCCAGAATTTTTATTTTTCTTTCTTTCTTTTTTTATTTCATATTATTTTCTTTTTATTTTCTTTTTTCCTTTCTACTTTCTTTTTCCCTCTTGCCCTCTCCCACCCGCCCTCTTTCCAATCCTTCCACCCCAACAAACCCCCCTCCCCCGTCTCTCCTTTGCACCGTCCCCCTTTTTTTCTATAGTTTTATCTATGCATATGTAAAATCTCAATAAAAACGATTTTAAAAAGTAAATGGCAGCAATGTGAACACTGAAGAATGCACATTCATGTTGCTGCCATTTAATAACATGGATCATGATAATTTGTGTCTTTTTCATATCCGTAGCAAGTCCTGGAACCAAATCTTCACAGAAATGGTGAGCCCACTGTACCATGTTTTACTACTAGATTTCTTATCAATTTGTTTTTGCAAGACTTTTTGTCCACTTCTTTAACAGGTAAGCCTGACTTCCATAACTAAAGCATGAACCTACTACAAGACATTTGGAAAAATGTTACAATAGTCACATGCCAATTGGAAACCAAAGGGAGGAACCTGTGCAAGCTCACGCAGACTTACCTTTCTGTGTTCATGGTCAATCATGACATTGTGGGGTTTGACATCTCTGTGCATGATGCCCATACTGTGACAATAATCCAGGGCCTGGAGTAGAGAAGGATACAGACATGAAACACAGTCAGAGGCATCTGTGTTGCCCATATAGGAAAACAAAGCAAAATGCAAAATCCTCTAGAGACCAATGACCTTTATTATGTACAAAAACATCATGCAAACTTTCAAAGCTCTGCTCATTTCTTCATCAGGCAAAAATTGTTAACACATGGACCATTGGGAAGAAAATAGGGAATTGGTAATATGACAGACTGGCTGTAACTGTTTGTCTCTTTTTCAGAAACTTGCCAGTATTTCACAGCCAACGGCTCAAGGACCAGCACCATTCTCGAGCAGCTCTGCTCTAAACTCCTGGAAAATTACAAAGACCCCATTTTGTTCTATTTTTATCTCACATCTGTTCTATTGAGAGTGCAAGATCTGGATGGAAGGACAATAGTTTTGGCATCAAGGGCAGCAACTATCAGTTCGGGGCCTTCGCCTTTCCCTTCAGGCATCAGCTAAAGATGTATTAATACATTGGAGAAAAGTATTGGCAGGCATCAAGGAAATATTATCAGGTTGATAATAACAGTAATATCCCTGTAATTCCAGAACCCATATCCATCATTATATTGAACAGGGCCTAAGGAATTTCCTAGGTCCTCTAGATGACTCTATAGCAGCGGTTCTCAACCTGTGGGTCCCCAGGTGTTTTGGCCTACAACTCCCAGAAATCCCAGTCAGTTTACCAGCTGTTATGATTTCTGGGAGTTGAAGGCCAAAACATCTGGGGACCCACAGATTGAGAAACACTGCTCTATGGTATGTTTTCCTGAAACATTATCAGAGAGTTGTGTTAGAGGACATAGCAAATTCTTGGAGAGGACACATCTCTAGGAATCTTTATGTTCACTTGTGCAATTCTATGGCATTTATTGACATTTGGGTTTAGCTCTAGTTTCAGGTAACCAGAGTCTTGATGGGAACGTATCCCTGGCAGATACAGAACTATGAATACAGAGCTACTGTTCTATGGTTCAATTTTGAAGTTAAAGTCAATAGAAAAGATCACAGTGTCAAAGTGATGAGACTGATTTGCCAAATTTGCTTGGTCAGACAAGGAAAAATACACTTGGGTTCCTTAGAAATAACAAAATAACCTTTTAGTAGTGGTTCTCAACCTTTGGTTCTCCAAATTATTTGGGTTTTAAACCCCAGGAACCCTGTTCAGCATCACTAAATGGGAAGGTCTCTGGGAGCTTAAATTCCAAATACCTAGAAGAAAAGATCTTGAGGACCAATGATCCAGAACCCCTGGGTCACCAGCAGCAATAGATCACTGCCGACTGAAAGGTTCCCAGTTTGAAGCCCAGGTCAGGGATAGTAAGCTGTCAGCCCAGCTTACTATCCACTTAAGCAGTTCGAAAACAGCTTGGGTGCTGTAAGTAGAGAAATTAGGTACCACTTAAAGCGGGGGAGGTGTTTTATGGCACCATAAAAGGAAATACCAGAAATACCGGTGACCAAAAGAAAAAAGGAAGTCTGTGATGGCTCTTCGTCATAGAGGATGGAGCGACAGCACCCCGTGACCGGAATTGAGCACAATCTCCAGGGTGCCAGAGTTGGATGCCGACACAACATATCTCTGTCTGTTTGCCTATTTCAACAGAATTGAATGTTTGCTGTGTATGTGTTCTGTGATTAGCCTTGAGTCCCCTTGGGGAGACAGGGCAGAATATAAATAAAGTATATTATATTATTAAGTACTGCACTCTTCAGCTACCATTTTGTTTAGTCATCACCTCAAAGCAACAAACTCACCTTCAATATTTCGTACATGTAAAACCGAATATCGTAGTCTGTTAGCGTCTGATACAATTGCTGCGGAAAAGCAAAGATATCAACATCAACCATACTGTAGTCTGACAATTTCAAAATCAACATGTTATGATAGTTGAAGAGAACTCATCGCTGCCATGAACAATGAGGGTGTTACTGCCACCTAGTGGAACAAACATTTTGTCCATGGGAGTTAACCTGAACACAGTGTGCCAAAATGCACTATGATTTTAAATTTTCTCCTTTGTTCCACATATACTTTTGCACAGATCTGCAAGGAGGCACTGGACTTCACACACTGTATAGAATCTCCCTCTCACTCATACATACATATCCACTTGTAATTCCATTAAATAACTTCCTCCCCACCCAAGCATGCATACTTGCAGGTCACTGTTAATCTGAAACCCTCCAATGCAGTGATGTTTCGTACCTTAAAGTCTGTGTTGTTTACATGTTCAAACACTAGAGCCGGGGTCCGAGACTAAAATATAGAAAGAAATATGTCAGTCACTTTGGGCCTTTCAGCATGTTGTTTTATACACTGCCTATAGAACCATTGCAAACTCCCATCCTTTCTCTTCCTACAAGGTGTTTTTACAGTATCTTAGTTATTTTTACTGAATGCATTGGCACACATTTCTAGGAGAAGGGAGGGGCAGAGGTTCCCGCAGGAGAAGCTAATCTGATTCAAAGGTTTGATCTGATTAAGGAATTCAAAAACAGGATTACTGGGGGGAAAGAAAAGAGCAACAAGGAGCGAGACTGTATGGCGTTATTGCTGCATCCCATGATCAACAGATGCCCAAAATGCCAACAAGTCTCAAGTGCTTAAAGTTCTAGAAATGCTCCTTGTACGTATTCATTTGAAATAACAAGGGAACCTGTATGTGTAAACAACTTGGTGCTTTCTCCCATTCCCACAGCTGAGAATTTGCTACTCTTACATTCAGTGATATGGAGATCTGTCATTCATAGGTCTGCCCACACATACAGACAGAAGGTATTCGCACCCACAAGCAGAAACGGCACATAGCTCTGACACGTCAGAGCTCAGATTCTCGGAGTATGGCATCTACTCCATGTGTTTTTCATTCAGGGGATTCTGTTATCAAAAAAGATGCTACGAAACAGTTCAGAAGTGTTTTCATATTCACCAAAAACTTGGAAAGGTAGCTGTGAGGGAACTAGAAAAACTTCTCAAACAGATAAATGAATCAATAAATATTAAAGGTAAGGTAATCTATGCTTGGGTGGTGATCATGCCATCCTCGCCCAAGCAGGGAGCTTTGAAATCATTGAACAGAAGCTCTCCGAAGCTTTAGGTGCTCTTACTGCCTATTACAAAGAAAACCAGCTGATTCCTAATCTATCTAAACACAGAGGAGTGTTTCTCATCTTAAGAACAGACAAGCAGATTGAGTTTTGAGGATTACCTGGGAGGAAATCCTACTGGAGAACTGCAGCACACCAAAATACCTGGGAGTTAACCTGGACCATACTCTGACTTACAAGAAGCACTGTTTGACTATCAAGCAAAAAGTGGGCGCTAGAAATAATATCATATGAAAGCTAACTGGCACAACCTGGGGATCACAATCAGACACAGTCAAGACATCTACCCTTGTGCTTTGCTACTCTGCTCCTGAAAACACATGCCCAGTGTGGAACGCATCTCACCACATTAAAACAGTGGGTGTGGCTCTTAATGAGACATGCTACATTACCACAGAATGTCTACGCCCCACACCGCTGGAGAAATTATACTATTTAGCCAGTATTGCACCACCTGACATCCGTCGGGAAGTAGCAGCCAATAATGAAAGGACCAAGGCAGTGACATCTGCCAGCACACTAATGCCTTAAATCAAGGAATAGTTTTCTAAGATCTGCAGAGATTCTCGCAGGAACACCTCAGCAAGCGAGAGTCCAAAAGTGGCAGGCTAAAACCCAGAACAATGCAGTCTGAGCCTTGCCACATGCACAATGGAGGATCTTCTTACAGCAACACGAGAGGCACTCCAAGTGGCCAGCTACTAGTCAAAGGACATTAAATATAATGCTAAACTTTGTGTTTTAAGACACGATAAAGAAATCTATGCAGAGTAATTTCAATGTCTGTGTTTAGTTGTAAAACACTAAAGTGGGGGAAGTTCATATAACAAGAATCTGCTCATTCCAAATGAGGTGCTAGAAGAGAGTTATGTGGATGCCATGGATTGTCAAAAAGGAGAAATACAATGATCTGAGAGCAAAGTAAGCCTGCACTCTCCCTAGAAATCGAAATGACTACACTGAACCTATAATACTTTGGATAAAACATGACATGATGTGATTCATTAGCAATGATAGCAAGAGTCAGCAAGAGGGAACTCAGCAGGAAAAGAAGAAAACCGCATTAGAGATATGATTGATTCTATCAAGAAAGCCAAGCTGCCCTGGGTTTGCAAGATATGGGCTCCAGGAGGACTTTCATTCGTTGGGCTGTTTGTAAGTCAAACCTGATTTGATGGCACATAACAATTCTCGGCATGATTTGATGATAGAAACACATGCACAAAACTATTTTTTGTGCAGTCATACATAAAGATGTCACAGGTCTTCCCACCCTCTGCCCTAGAAATATATTGAATACCAACTCCCAGAATCCACTGTGATAATATAGGAACTGGTTCATTTTATTCTATTTACTAAAATATTTATATCCAGTACCGTAAAATATTATGTCAGGGTGGTATATTACAGAATGAGCTTATCTAATTTAAACAACATACAACAATAAGAATGTTAAGAAAAAAGGCATATAAAAATCAGAAAAGTTAGAACAAGACACTTAAAATGAGGTAAAACTGGCTTAAAAAACATTAAACCAAATAGTAGGTGCAGATTTGAATGAAGTCACCTAGGTTCCAAAGTATCTAGCAAAACGTTGTGTTGGTATTTGGTGCAAGAATTACACCACCATTGGCACAAGTCAGACCTCTTAGGGAAGAGTATTCACAAAAGCCCTGTGCCCTTTTCTTTCACAGCATACTGCCATCAAACTTGAGTTTTTGGTTAGGTATGCATAAGGAAATGTGTTCCATCAAGTATAAAGCTGAACTTTAAAATCGAACAGTTTTCTCTTTTACTTTTGAACAACAACAAACAACAACAACAAACACAACATGTTTGATGTATAGCCTGCCCTATCTCCCCAAGGAGATTTTGTAAAATCAATTATTCAACTCAGTTATGACAAATCTTTCCCAATTCCCTTCCTCATCCCACAAACCTGGAGTTGTCCCCAAATTTTGAAACCACTCACCACTGGGTCTTTCACTATATCAGCAAGAGTGATGATGTTGGGGCCGCCTCGTAAGTTCTCCAAGATCTTAATTTCACGCCTGATTTTCTTCTTTTTCACAGGCTGAATGACAAAAAAGGAAAGGCCAGTTTAGGCAACACAATATTTGAAGCACAACGAAAGTTCATGAGGAAAGGCTAACATGCTGCATCTAAAGAGTGCTGCTGCATCAGGTTCTCATTACAGAGTCTGTTTCCTAATGACATTTTATTACAACTACCTGACTTGAATGTTCACATGGTTTTGGATTATTTAGAATGGTTGAATACCACTTTGAGAAGTCTATCCTAAAGCTGAAAAGTGGGTTACAGAGTTATTATAACCCTAACCCCCCTGAAGATGCAGGTTCGCAGCTTGGGAGCGATCCTGGATTCATTGCTGAGCCTGGAACCTCAGGTCTCGCCGGTGGCCAGAGGACCTTTTGCACAACTAAGACTTGTGCGCCAGATGCCTCTTAACGGGGCCCAATGTAAGCCGTCCTGAGTCCCCCTTCCGGGGGTGAGAAGTGACGGGATAGAAATGCGGGAAATAACCTTGAATATTAAATGGATGAATACAATGAAAAATCTTAAATAGAATCAAATTGTTGGGAGGTTTTAAAGGTAGCACAGTGTAAGTATTCTATATTTATGTATTTTATGTTATTTATGAATGGTGTCCTTGTTGTTAACAAACTGGAATGTGTCCAGAGGAAGGTGATCAAAATGATCAAGGGTCTGGAGAACCAGCCATATGAGGAGCAGCTTAAAGAGCTGGACATGTTTAGCCCTCAGAAGAGAAGGCTGATTGGAGACATGATGGCCATGGATCAAGATGGGAAGGGAAGTCATAGGGAGGAGGGAGCAAGCTTGTTTTCTGCTGCCCTGGAGTCAAGGACACGGAACTAGGCTTGGTTGATTTAAAAAAGGTTCAAAACTCATTTCGGATGTAGGAGGCGCTGGTAATTCAATTCTAAAGTCACTTCTGATTTATTTATTTTTTTAAAAAATTCAAAACTTTTAGAATCTTCCGAATTGCTTTGTTAATGGCAGACACGCATGTGTAGTATGGAAAAAAAAATGGCACTGGGGAAAATTCAGGGGATTCTCCCTCCCTCATTTTTAGACCAATCCTGATGAAACTTGCTACAGTGGTAGAATACATGGACCACTGTTAGCTCACCAAATTTCGTAACCTTTGACTTATCAATGGCAAATTTTCAAAGTTTTTATAAAAAACATTTTTAATATTAAAGAAAATCTGTTCCTGGTTTGAAAGTGTTATTTCCTGTATCCTTGGGCGGTCTTTACTTTGAAAGTAGTTGTTCTACTCAAGAAACCTTTCTTGTGTGGAACAAACTGTGTTAAATTGGTGGAGAACAGAAATCATAGTAGAGACCTCATCAAGGGACATCTAGACTGACCCCCTTCTTCTGGGCAGAAAGGCACCATCCAAACTCTCCTGACATCCATTCACTTCCTCTACTAAGTTGGAGAAGACCATCAAGACACATCCATCCATTTCTTCCTATTTGCAGATGCAATCATCATTTTATTTTATCATTACTTACTGACTGTAAAGTGCTGGCTGGGGTTAGCTAGCCCAGTGCCTTGTTCATGGCTATCAGGCCAAAGTGAAATGATTAGTTTTAAAGCAGTTTTTGTTTTCTTGGCTTTGCAAAAGTTGCTTATTGCTTTGCTGCCTTCTTTAGACACCTTTGTAGATTCAGACAGCTATTTTTGGGTCCTTCAGCCACTTTGGCTAACGAGCAGCAAGGCAATGTGGGAAATGTAGTTTAACAGCAGGGCCTTTTGCAATCTCTACCATTGGGGGCCTGGCCTTCACAAACTACAACAATGGCTGTGCTTAGCCACGCCCACCTCATCCCTCCCTTGCATCACTGGGAGAGGGAAAGCATGAGATTTTAAAACTTTTTCGGCTTTGCCAAAGTTGCTTAATGGTGCTGAAAATTAAAATAACATTGAGAGACATCCGGACATTATGAAATATTTACGGGGGGGAAAAAGGTAAGTGGTTCAAATTCGGATCCCTCCCCCCTTCCCTGCATGGTTCAAAACGGCTTCAAAAGTCAACATTCCGAAGGTTTTTTTTACGACTTTCAGGCTCTTCCGAACGAACCTATACAACCCTACGTGGAACAATGGCTTCAAAATATAGGAAAGGAGATTCCACCTGAATACAAGGAAGAACTTCCTGACTGTGAGAGCTGTTCAGCAGTGGAACTCTTTGCCCCGGAGTGTGGTTGAGGTTCCTTCTTTGGAGGCTTTTAAGCAGAGGCTGGGTGGCCATCTGCTGGGGTGCTTTGAATGCAATTTTCCTGCTTCTTGGCAGAAAGGGGTTGGACTGGATGGCCCACGAGGTCTCTTCCAACTCAATGATTCTATGATTAATCTTTGTAATTGGTTAATGCTGGACTTGTATTTAATTTGAATTATCCATTTGTTTTATTATTTATTATGTGATCTTATACTGCTGCATGCGGGGAGAGGGGCGGGATATAAATAAAGTTATGTTATTATTGTGTGTGCATGCACAAGTATACTGAGCTTAACTTTTATAAGTTTGATTATTTGTGTATTTGATTAAGTGGTTTCTCTAGAAATTTCTGGATCAACTTCATGCTTTCTCCCACTTTTGCAGGGGTTTTGAGCCCCTAACAAATGTGGAGAGCTGACTGTATACACTGGCGTACAAAATCTCATGAGATATTCCAAATGCCTCTCACTTCTGAGAGCAATAAGCAAAACAATGCATACATACCATGACTATTATTAAACTTGCCCTCCATGTTTCCCCAGCCCCTTTCCTAGATGGCCCAACAGTCATGACAAGATCTTGTGGATCCCTTCAGTGTGGTCACTGAAGAAGTCCCTTTTTATTTTCCTCCTGTTTTATCAATATTTTATTATTTAGGTTACAAAGAACCATTCAAATTCTTCAGCACCCTTAGGGATTTGGAACATGCTTTGCTTGAAAACAAGGAGAAATTCCAAAACAGCTTTGCAGTATAGGACAGAGGATTACTGTTTAAGAGACAAAAATCTGAAATGCCCTTGTCCAAGCCCTTGGGATCCTCTCAGGAGGGTTCCCTGGATCTTAATTCATTGAGTGCTAATAAGTTTATAATTCAAAATTAACAAACGTAATATTACTTGCAATATCAATTCACTTTCCTCAACCCAGCACTCTGAATGTGTTGGACTATAGCCCCAGTCGCAGCTAGAACAGCCATGCTGCCTGGGAATGGCAAGAGGTTTACTATCTACAGGATGCCAGGTTTAGGCAAGGCTGATATAAAGGCTTAGCCAAGCGGCAAATGTTACACCTCTAGCTGGGACAGCTGTCCTGTCTGGGGGGAATTAAGCCATGCCACCTGTTTTACCATCTGCTTTGGCCTGGGTAAAAAGCCAAACTAAAGGGAAAAGTCTCCCCACACAACTAGTGTCTGTCCATCCCTTTGTGGTTGGCTCTCGCCTATAATCTGGGCTAGCCGGCATTTAGCACAAAAGTCTGCTACTCAAAACTGTGAACTGAGATTTAGTGTCCACGTCCCTATTTTGATTAAACCCACATATGAAAATCTCAAAGGACATTTCATGATCTTCTTGGTTCCATTACTACAACACTTCTCTATGTCTTCCTAAACCTGATTCTAAATAAGCGTTTCTCAACCTGGGGGTTGGGTTGCAAGGGAATATCGGAGGGGTCACCAAGGGCCATCAGAAAACACAGCATTTTCTGATACTCATGGGGGTTCTGTGTGAGAAGATTTGCCCAATGTTATCATTGGTGGGGTTCGGAATGCTCTTTGATTGTAGGTGAACTATAAATCCCAGCAACTACAACTCTCAAATGTCAAGGTCTACTTTCCCTAAACTCCACCAGTGTTCGCATTTGAGCATATTGAGGATTGGTGCCAAGTTTGGTCTAGAGATCCATCATTGTTTGAGACCACAGTTTTCTTTGGATGTAGGTGAACTACAACTCCAAAACTCAAGGTCAGCACCCAACAAATCCTTCCGTTTTTTTTCTGTTGGTCACGAGAATTCTGTGTGCCAAGGTTGGTTCAATTCCATCGTTGGTGGAGTTTAGAATGCTCTTTGCTTGTAGGTGAACGATAAATCCCAGGAACTACAACTCAAAGTGCTGGCTTTAGCCTTTAAAGCCCTAAACGGTTCTTGCCCAGCTTACCTGTCCAAACACCTCTCTCCCTATGAACTATCCAGGTGTTTAAGATCATCTGGAGAAGCCCTGATCTCGGTCCCGCCTTTTCTGCAGACCTGATTGGCAGGGACGAGAGACAGGGCCTTCTCAGCGGTGGCCCCTCGGCTATGGAATGCCCTTCCTAGGGACATTAGATCGGCCTCCTCCCTCCTAACATTTCAAAAGAAAGTTAAGACCTGGCTGTTCAAGCAGGCTTTTGCAGATGATATATAACTATTTAATAGTGATCATGGAATGATATGATGGAAAATGAATTTAATTATGAGACGCTGGGAACTGTATTTTTAAATTTTAATTGCTAATTGTTTTAATCTGTTATTATATAATTGTTTTTAATTGTATTTTATATTGTGGGCACTGGTTGCCATGTGTAAACCGCCTTGAGTCGCCTTTTGGCTGAGTGGGGCAGTATAGAAATATAGTAAATAAATAAATAAACTCCCAAAATACAAAATCAACCCCCAACTCCATTAAGTATTCAGATTTGTGTCAAATTTGGTCCAAGAAATGAAAATACATCCTGCATATCAGATATGTACATTACAATTAATAACAGTAGCAAAATTACAGTTATGAAGAAGCAATGAAAATAATCAAATGATTGGGGGTTACCACAACACGGGGAACTGTTTTAAGAGGTTGCGGTATTAGGAAGGTTGAGAACCACTGATCTAAATCTTCTATTCACAGCACTCTCCTCATACTTTTTACAGCCATTTTACTCCTACATAGAGCTCTTACATCCTCTAAGAAAGAAAGAAAGATGCTCAAGTAAACACACATATTTGCAAAATTGGAGGGCAGACAGAAACATCGTATAAGGCAGCATCACTGGGGACATACTCCAGAGAACAGATCAAGCTACAGCGGTCAAGTTTCAGATAGTATCTGAAATATTCTGATTGGGTAGAATCCATCAGTCTGGAGTAGTAAGCTGCACATAACACTTTTTAGTGAAAAAGGAGCTGGCTGGAAAGAACCAGATTTGCAGTTAAGAAAGCCATCACAAAGCAAAAACTGGGAGATAAAGAAATGCATTTCCAGCAGGCAGTATTACCTCTACTGAAGAAATAAAATAGGGTACCTGAGTAAATCAATCACCTGTCAAACAAGATATTGCTAGATAATCGTCAGTGATACTGTGTAGAATGTGAGTTCTGCATTCTGTTAGTTGTGTGTGTGTGTTGGGGGGGGGGGGCAATAAAACACCCCAAAGGTAGGAATGCTCATCTTTAAAACTGGGAGAACAGAACTGAGAGGCATAAAGGGAAAATTTATTTATTTACTATATTTCTATACCTCCCCTCTCAGCCCGAAGGCGACTCGAGGCGGAAAATACTGTATTGCGATCTCAGTATGCTCCGAACATATAAATGTTACATAGTGTCTATACTACAGGATAAAAATTAAGTCTTACTCAACATTCAGACAACAGAACATTATAAAACCCGGTCTTAAGAATATAACAAACAGAGGACGTTGGAAACTACTGTATATACTTGAATATAAGCCAACCTGAATATAAACCGAGGTACCTAATTTTAACACAAAAAAACCTGGGTAAATGTATTGATTCAAGTATAAGCCGAGGGTGGGAAATGCAGCAGCTACTGGTAAATTTCAAAATAAAAATAGATACCAATAAAATTACATTAGTTGAGGCATCAGTAGATTAAATGTTTTTGAGTATTTATATAAAACTGTAATCTATATATATAAAGGAAGAGTCGTCATGGAAAGACCGTCCCAAACAGAGAAACCTTACAACGCAGAAACACCAAACTTGCAAACAGAAATAGGCCTCAAGCAAGGTACGTTTGTAGCAAAGAAACTCCCCCCCCCAAAACCTAAACGGCCCCCAAAACAACGAGTAAAAAAACTACTACATTTCCCAGCATCCTCCGGGGCTGCCAACGACTCTCCCAGCCTATACATTCTGACAACATGATTGGCTGCCAATAAGGGCGGATCTGCATAACTCCTGTACTGGCCAGCCAACATGAACATTCCAACCCATAATAAACTGTCAGAGGAGGATAAGGCAAAGGGCTGAGGCACAAACATCTCCTAAATAGGGCACAGCAACGCGTGCCGGGTACAGCTAGTTTAAGATAAAATTGTCCAACTCTGAATAAACCTTTATTCTAACTGTCAATGGAAATGTGTTTACATATCCTTCCAATAATAATAGAGAGTAAAATAATAAATATAATAATAACAATAATGACAACAACAACAACCTTTATTTTTATACTGCTCTATCTCCCTGAAGGGACTCAGGGCAGTTTCCAGCATGGTAAAGCATTGCAATTACCGACATAGGATCATACAGAAATCATCATAAAAATAAACATAGTACTATATAATAGTCATATATATTAAAAATTTAAAAACCAGTTTAGTACTAATTACAACAAACAGCTCAGATCCCAAGGGCCAAGATTCCAAAGGGGGCCTCGACAACTACGAAAGGGCTGGGTTAGTACGACCAGGTGGACTAGTGCCCAGGAAGTGGATAAAGTGCAAGTGTGGCCTATCTGATGGTCAGGGCATGACCTGGAGCTATTTATTTCTAAGGCCTGCTGCGTAAGCACAAGAGGACTGGGCCAATGAGGAAACATAGGGCTGGCTAAACGGGTCAAGTGCATAAGAAGGCCCTAACTAATGGTCAAGATGGCGATTGGGGCTCTTAATTTCCAGGGCCAGCTGAATAATTATAGTAGGGCTAGATCAGGGCTAGTAGCAAAGGGCTGGGAAAGTGTGTAGGGTGTAGAACAATTAGTGGCCAGGATAATGCCTGGGGCTAATCATTTCCAAAAGCCTGCTGGAACCAGAAGGAGGCTAGTGACTGGACTTGTCTCTTCTCTCTGGGGAGGGCGTTCCAGAGGTTGGGGGGCCACCACCGAGAAGGCCCCCTCCCTCGTCCCCACCAGCCGCACTTGAGACAGTGGTGGGAGTGAGAGAAAGGCCTCCCCAGTAATAACAATAGAGAAAAATAAATGTAATAACAAATAGAAAATAATAATAAATGTAATATAAAAATAAAAATAATGTAATCAAATGTAATATAAAAATAGAGTAAAATAATAAATAACTTTAACTTGATTATAAGCCATGGGGGACTTTTTCAGCATTAAAAAAGGGCTGAAAAACTCAGCTTATACTAGAGTATATACGGTAACTAAAAAAGGCTCCCAAATAGCCAAACTGATAAAAACAGGGTATCAATTTCCAATTCACTCAAAATTCTAACCAAGATACCCATGTTTATAATTAGGTTGGGGGAAATCAAAACCTGCTGGCTCCAGTAGAACTTGGAATAGTTATTTTTGGATAGTCTTCAACATCTGAGAGCTGGGAATTTTTCCAATTCTGCCCACGCCTCCTCCCCCCCGCCCCCCAACTGCCTGTCCTTGCCACTGTCAAGTTAGCTTCTTCAGCTGGAAAGCTAGAAACCTGCTAAACCAGTGGTTCTCAACCTGTGGGTCCCCAGATGTTTTGGCCTTCAACTTCCAGAAATCCTAACAGCTGGTAAACTGGCTGAGATGTCTGGGTGTTGTAGGCCAAAACACCTGGGGACCCACAGGTTGAGAACTATTGTGCTAAACTGTGTTCTCAATTATATGAGCAGATAAGGAGAGCTGCAAGGATGGTAAGGTTGTGACAGAACAGGCCTAGTCAAAATGCAAACCTGGTTCCAAGATTATAATCACAAAAAGGGACTAAAAGGATAGAATGGAATCAAATTCAAGGAAGGAAGGAAGGCAGGCAGCCCAGCCATAAGAGAGCCAGACAGATCTCCTCTGGCATTAACCATCAGGCTCACCTTTAGGATCTTCACAACTACCTTCTCATTATTTGTTATGTTGATAGCTTCAAAGACTTCACTGTATTTGCCTCGGCCAAGTTTCCGGACCAGTTGGTAATCATCTTGATTGCTGTAAAGAGTAACCGAGTAAAAGGGTGTTATAGTATGCAAAAGAACCAAACCAATGGCTGTTAGGAATTGTGGGAGTTAAAGTCCAAAACATCTGGAGGGCCGAAGTTTGCTTAGTCCTGCCATACACCATTCCCAAGAGACCCTTATACATGTAGATAATATCTTTATACATGTAGATATGCTTTTCAGGGACAGCTGGAATTGATATTCCTTGTTCTTTCCATGCAACACCCATAGCCCATATAAGCATTCTGCTTACATTTGAGCAGACAGGATTGGAAAAGTGTCTGGCAATCTTCAACCTTCCTAGCCAGATGCACAGTAATTACAGAAATGCTGAGACCGCCAAAAGACCTCATGGATCTCAACACGGATGTCATCACTGTGCGTATGATGTCGTGCCAGCTCACATTCAAACACAGAATGCCTGTGTGAGGTGGCTTCGGGGCTTTAAAGTTAGTCTGGGTGTATATGGTATATATGAGGGGGGCTCACACTTTTTCAGCATGCGAGCTACTTATAAAACAACCAAGTCAAAATGATCTACCTACCCACTACTCAGAGAGCCATAAAAGCAAAATATTTGGAAATTTATTTCAGTGAGAGCCATATATTTTAAGACTGAATTCAACTAAATGTGAGTATAATAAGCCCCTGAATTTATTCATAATAATAATGATGATAATATTCATTCAGCCTCTGCTACTACTGCTAATAATAATAATAGTAATAACAACAATAGGTTCCTAGAGAAGGGAACCTCCAAGGGCCATCCAGTCCAACCTCCTTCTGCCATAAGGGAAAAACACAATCAAAGCATTCCTCACAGATGGCCATTCAGCCTCTGATAATAATAACAACAATGGGTTCCTAGAATAGGAGACCTCCAAGGGCCATCCAGTCCAACCTCCTTCTGCACCTGGGCGGCGTTGGGAGCCTGCGGGGCGGGACTGAGCCTTCCTCCTGCCCTGCCTGCAATAATAGCACAGGATGTTCAATTGATGACCATGAATGTCTAAACTATTCTGTAACTCCCTGGAAAATTTCCTGCAAAGTTGAGCATATTTTAATGTTCATCAGGAATATTCTGGCCCACTTCCACAAAGATAAGTCAGATGTTTTGTGCACCTTTCATTTATTTTTAGAGATCACAATATCAAGTTTCTTTCTGCCATCTCACATGGTCAATTTTTTTTTAATGTCCACCCTTCTATATAGTACCATGTACCGTATTTTTCGTACCATAAGACGCAGTTTTTTTCCTCCCAAATTAGGAAGAAAAATCAGCCGCGTGTTATGGAGCGAAGATGCAGGCAGGGGGGGGCGCTGGAGCAGGGGGGGCGGCGATATACTCACCAAAAGTGTCTGGAGACCGCCGCCTCTGTCGCCGCCTCTCCTCTTCTCTGGTCCGTTGCTGGTCCGTCCCTTTCCTTCCCCCCGCCCTTTCTTCCCTCGAGCAAAGGGCAGGGGGAAAGGAGCAGGAGGAGGAGCGAAGCAGCGTCGCGTCAGAGCGTCTGACGCGACGCTGCTTCGCTCCTCCTCCTGCTCCTTTTCCATCCCCCACCCTTTCTTCCCTCGAGCAAAGGGCGGGGGAAAGGAGCAGGAGGAGGAGCGAAGCAGCGTCGCGTCAGAGCGTCTGACGCGACGCTGCCGCTCCTCCTCCTGCTCCTTTTCCTTCCCCCCACCCTTTCTTCCCTCGAGCAAAGGGCAGGGGGAAAGGAGCAGGAGGAGGAGCGAAGCAGCGTCGCGTCAGAGGAGGAAAATAGGAAAAAAATTTTTTTGTATTTTCCTCCTCTAAAATCTAGGTGCGTCTTATGCGCCTTATGGTGCGAAAAATACGGTATATTAAGAGTATAATGCAGACTCAGTATCCCTTATTCAAAATGCTTGGGACCAGAAATGTTTTGGATTTCTTAAGAATTTGGAATATCTGCATTATTGTAAACACACAATATGATATCTTGGAGTTGGGCCCCAAGTCTAAACACATGTTTCGCACACGCCCTATAGACAAACCTTCGAAAGTAATTTTATACAATATTTTAAATAATTTTGTGCTTGAAACAAAGTTTGTGAACACGGAACCATCAGAAAGCAAAGGATTTCAGCCACCAACGTGGACCATTTTGGACTCCACATAATTTCACATAAGGAATGTTCAACCTGTTAAAATGATTTAATAATAATAGGGCACCTCCACACTGAGTCAGCACACAGAGAAGGTTATGCCAGTACTGACCACTGCAGCAAACAACAGCTCTCCAGAGTTTCAAGCAGGCCTGTCAGATAGATTATTTCAAAAGAAATGCTAGCAACTGGATCAATGGGCTTCCACATGAAATGTCCATGTCCTGATAATGATCTACAGGTCCTTTGAAAAACGTTTCTATATCACATACTCTTTGGCATTCTTTCACTAAAACATCCCAGGTTGTCCGTAACAGACTGTCAGGTAAATTGTGCGAGTTGTTTGTTTTAACAAGTAAGGCAAAAAGCATTTTGCAATTACAAATGCCATAAAAATAGATACTTACCCCCATTCAACTTCGTGTGCTTCATAATCCCAATATTCCCGTGGTCTGTGTGTATTTACATCTGTGTAAACTCTGGCCCTGCTTGGCACAGGTCCCGACATTTTGGAAAGATTGGAGGGCCAGGGTATGTTACAGATCTGAAGTCTGTGTAACTTCCAATTTCACTGCAAGCCACAGGAGAGGGTCGCAGGCAGAACTTCGGAGCTTTTCAACTGTGAAAACAAAAGTGCATCCATTTTTTAAAAAGAAATTAACAGTCAATGAAACAGGCTGCACAGATCAGCAATTTCTACTGAAACAGATAATTCCAGAAAGCGATGTAGGATTTTCATAGCTGCAGAGTGTAACTTCTAGATATGTATGAGTCCAAACCCTTTCTGCTAACCTCAACAGCATCTCCATTCTTTTTCACGGTAGGATCAATAACTGTTCCGGTACAACACCAAGGAAGCACATCACATACATCTATTAATACCAGTATCTCATTATACATCTGAACACAGGTTTCATCTAAAGGGGCATATGTGAGGAATTGAAAAGATGGAATAAACAGTACAGAAATTGCTCAGAGGTAAGGCTTTCCAATGGACATGTTCTACGTAAATATCTGAATGTTCCTTCCACAACATTTACTTCTGGCTTTCAGAAGCATTTTTTAGATGTACAGATCATTTTACATGAACACTGATCTCTACATTCATTATTAAATGGCCATTTTGTACAAATACTACTTTGTCCTTGAATTGAAAGATGTACTGTGCAAAAGAGGAACAAGCTTTTCTGCGCTTCTCAACTGTAAGGTGGCCTGTTCTTCAATTCTGAGCAAAAAGCAAGTCTGTAAAGATGTACGCAAGAACAGGAAAACCTCACTGCCACCTGAAAATTTCTCATCCTAGGCTACACTTGCTAATCATCTCCTTTGGAGCAAAAAGGGAGAAAGAACAAGGATTCTCCATCCCACCTTCATGCCATTCAATTTGTGGGAAAGCAGCCCAGGAAGCTTAACTAGGAATTCATTGAATAGAAGAAACTTCTTTATTCAGAATCAGATGTCCATACCTAGGAATAAGTTGCCTCGGTCTGAATCTTTCAGATCATACCCTAGCTGAATCTATTACAGCGTTTCTCAACCGGGAAACATACAGTGAATCCTCCCACCAAAAGCCCTCCTCCACTGTGATTGGCCGGCCTTTCAGCTAACCTCTCATCCAAGCAGAGAACTGTTTCTGAGACTCAAAGAAGGGAGGGAGGTGCAGGCATGCTTGGCACATGGCAGCATGGTGCACATGTGCAGGGGGAGGAAGAGCGTGCGAGGCTGGAGGGAGATTCGTGCCAGCGAGTCCCTTGAAGGCATAGGGGTTCTGTGTAGAACGTTTGGCCCAATTTGATTGCTGGTGGGGTTCAGAATGTTCTTTGATTGTAGGTGAACTATAAATCCCAGCAACTACAACTCCCAAATGTCAAGGTCTATTTTCCCCAAACCCCAACAGTGTTCACATTTGGGCATATTGAGTATTTGTGCCAAGTTTAGTCCAGATCTAACATTGAGTCCACAGTGCTCTCTGAATGTAGGCAAACTACAACTTCAAAACTCAAGGTCAATGGCTACCAAACCCTTCCAGTATTTTCTGTTGGTCATGGGAGTTCTATGTGCCAAGTTTGGTTCAATTCCATCACTGGTGGAGTTCAGAATGCTCTTTGATTGCAGGTGAGCTATAAATCCCAGAAACTACAACTCCCAAATGACAATGTCAACCCCCTCCCAAATATGGGCATGTCGGGTATTTGTGCCAAATTTGGTCCAGTGAATGAAAATACATCCTGAATATGACGAGATTTACATTATGATTCATAACAGTAGCAAAACTACAGTTCTGAAGTAGTAATGAAAATAATTTTATGGTTGGGGGTCACCACAACATGAGGAACTGTATTAAGGGGTCACGGCTTTAGGAATGTTGAGAACCACTGGTCTATCCCATCTAACAAATGGCTCCTCATGATTTCACAGGAGACTTCTTCATCCTCACCTGGAGGTTGCAGAGATCGAAAGTGGCGCCATACTGAAAGAATCTCTGCAGTAGGACTAAAGGCACACCTAGCAACCTCTTTCCCATGGAACGTGCTCCGATGCCCTCTGGAACCAATCAACTCAAGTGTGCCATTGTGTAGGATGACTGCTTTTAGAGAAGCGTTTCTAGTCATGCTAAAGCCTAGGTAATCTCAAAGCTAATTGTGATTGAGAGGAGGAGAAAAGACGCCTTGATTTGCCTGCTATGATAGATACACACTTGAGATATGTAAATATCAGTGAAGAATTCAACAATAATTTTAAAAAAGCTCCACAGAAGATTCACTGATAATATTCAAAGAAATCCAGAAGTATTCTTTGGAATCTTTCTTATGTCATGTGGCTTAAACGCAGGCAGATAGTACACAAACAGAGATGTTTACACAGTGTTCCTTCTTTTGTATCTCCCAGCAATGGCAACTACCCAAGTTGGACACTCCCTGCCCCCACAAAGATAAAGGCATACATTTATCACCCCCCCCCCCAAAAGCAAAAGGGAAAAAGCCTGCAATTTTGTGATGTTTGGCCCCATGTGATTTCAGCAAACAACCTTTGCCTATATTTAGGCATTACCTTTCTTTAGCTACATAACGATTTTGATAATTAACCAAGGCTCAGAGATGAAATACCCAACAATATGTGGTGTTCAAAATGTATTTGCAGTTTTTTTTTAAAATGCCACTGCAACTTATTTCTAGGGGCAAACTGCAGATGGTTGGAATGGAGGATATTTTTTACACTCCTTCCACGCGTGATCTAGATCTGAGTTGGGGCAGATGGTTGCTATTTTAACAGAAATAATGCATGCACAAGGACATCCCATTGGTGTCTCTCTCTCTCTCTCTCTCTCTCTCACACACACACACACAAAATTACTTCCAACTTACACCTGTTTGTCTTTTTATAGTAGATGTGGAGGCTGGAATTCTCTTCCACTCTCCATAATACCCACTACATACAAGATTCACCATTTAATTGCTAGCAGTCACTCGATGGCCAACAAGGAGGAACAGAGAAGCAAGGAGGAACAGAGAAACATCTGGCTATGTCACTGACAGATGATGTCATTAGTCTGCATCTGGCAACAGGGCACAGCCACAACTTTTCTAATTCTCCCTTTGGACACCAGCTACCACATGGCTGAAGACAGGAGCAAAGCCATGGCGTAGTTCAACCTATGCTACTCCTGCTTCTTTGCAGGGGGTTGGCCTTGATGGACCACAAGGTCTCTTCCAACTCTATGATTCCATGAAATCTTTATGCTATGTTCTTTGACACAGGAACTCAGCCAGTTTGGATATAACTGCAAATCAAGATGGTCATAGTCCCAATCCCAACTCACAATTAATTTTAGGCTTATTTCTGTCTTCATCATGTTTGAGATGCAAATGAGCGACAGCAATACCAGAAGAAATAAACCAATACAACCTCTATGTCATTAGCAAGTAACTTATATCCCTTGGAATATATATACTTGGTATTTTGTATTTTTATCTTTTATCTTTGTTTTTCTTATACAATCAGTCGCCCACACTTTTGGTGTTGACTTTTGTGAATCTGATTATCCAAGGGTCTGATTAAAATGTTCTCTCTAGGAATTTCCTCCAGTGTGATTCCATGCTCAGTGTCCAGTGGAAGTTGTCCACAGAGTCATGCTGAAGGAGCTAGAAATTCCTAGAGGTGTTATTTCAGGTGAAAAAAAATACTGAGATTTATATAATACCAATAGACAAGGAAAACAATTAAAATAGATATTCCACCTCAGGTTTTTATTTTCACAAGGGTCTTGCACCTCCAAACCCAGCAAATATGGAGGGCTGATGGTAGAAATTCAGGGCAAGCTGCTGGGAGGCTGATTGTAGAAAATCAGGGCTGCTAAAACTCTGCAAAATGCAGCGTGACCCCAATCAAATCTATGGGGTATCTATTTTAGGAAATAGACAATGACGACTACAAAAGGGTGGCATGCTATACAACTGTCATGTGCTATACAACAGATTAGTGTTAAAATGTGCTAAAGAAACGTGATTCACTCCCAAAACTGGAGCTACTGCCAGACTATAGGCATGTACAACACATCTAACTAGATGCAGAACCTGCAGCCACAATCAGCCCTAGACCTGTTGTAAATAAGAACTTCTGTCTTTTGAAATTAAGCTGCATAGTCAGCCCTCCGTATCCATGCATTCTGCATCTATAGGTTCAACTACCCATGGCTTTATACAGTATATATATAAATCCGAACAGCTAACCTTGATTTCACCATTTTATGTAAGGGGCATCATTTCACTACAAAAGTGTACAAAATAAGATACCGGTAGGAATATCCACATTATGTTGACATCCGCAGGGTTTTTTGGGACCAGTTGAATTAGTAAATCAAATCAGGTGGAACAACTTGGGGCTGTCAAGATGTTATCAGGTTGTGCTCTTATTGCCCCTTTTCACTGGCTATGAATTACAGGAACCAGCAACCATTGGAGGTTCATAAGTTACTTATCTTTTGCTAGACTCTGAAAAAGCTATGCTTGTACTAATCTTTGGAGCCTCCATGAGAATGACTACATTTGTTCAACTCTCTGATTATAAATATTTATGAACAACTAATCACAAGCACTTACTTCCAATTTCACAGAGAACACAGTGCCCTGTTAACTTACTTTTGGAAGCACTTAAGCCTCCCAACAGCTTGCCCTGAAAAGACCTAAAGATAATCTATAGAGATAGAAGAAAAACCATGTTCGGAAATAAAAATACAATAGAAAGTGTTGTGTATATGACTAATCGCTTAAAACACAGAGTCACATAACTCAACAGAAATCATAAATAGCATTCTAGCATTAGTAATATAGAATATATTCTGTATTACTCAACACTAGCTTTGAATGGTTTGGCATGTGATTTTATCTAACGAAAGCCAGTTTAGTGTGTTGGAACAGTATTACATTATTTAATCAGTCTGCATAAGGCTGCCCTTAAGGGTGATCCAGAAACTTCCAAAGCAGCAGAAAGAATGAGCCAGACTATTGGTTCAACATTTTTTCTGTCATTTAAGATATTCACACACTACCTTGCATCCCCTCAAAGGCTCCTGAAGCAAGACCACAACAAATATAACCAATTCGGCAGGGATTGTCTGCCATATGTGTGATGTAATCCGCTTTGAGTTCCCTCCGGGGTGAGAAGAGTGGAATATAAATAAAATGTATTATTATTATTAAAGCATAACACATTAAAAACTAATATGCATTTCCCAAACCTTTTAAAACAGGGTAAACAACATAACATAGGAATGGACATTTAGACAACAAGCAACCTTCCTCTTCCCACCCTTTTTCTTAAAGGAAAACCTATGGGATAAGAAAGCTACAACTTTGGTTTGGTCAACCGGAGAAAGGTAAACCCCAACATGTAGACCTGCCTTCATTTATAACAACCAAGGACCTGCTTTATGTTAAATTTCTGGAGGATAAAGGGGGTGGGGAACTATAGGACCTTTCTTCCAAATACTCCCCAAATATTTTTGAGGGGAGATTGGGAAAAATGCTGTATTAGAACATTTTACAGATTGAAAAGCACCTTGTTACCTTAGGCACATTAAATAAGTTGTGCCCAGTTTGGTGTGACACAAAAATACAATGCTTGGACCTCACAACCTTTGAGGATGCCTGCCATGGATGTGGATGAAACGCCAAACGAGAATGCTTCTGTAACATGGCCATAAAGCCCGAAAAGTAACAGCAACGCAATGCTTGAAATATTAGAAGTACAGTTCATTCAGACAATAATTACAAATGAAAATTATCTTTTAAGCTAATGTTTGGATTTGGTTAAAGTTGGCGACTTGAATCCGGGGAACGGGGGCGAGCTCCCGCTGTAAGGCGCAGCTTCTGCCAATCTAGCAGTTCGAAAACATGTAAATGTGAATAGATCCATATGTACTGCTTCCATGCAATCATGCTGGCTACACACTCTCGGAGGTGTCTACGGACAATGCCAGCTCTTTGGCTTAGATATGGACATGAGCACACCCCCCCCCCCGAGTCAGACACAACTAGACTTTATCTATTTTGGTTTTGCTAATGAAAAAAACAGTAAAGGGGGAAGTAACCATCATTAGTGGCACACCAAAGAAAATTGTCATCTTTTCTTGTCATCCATAATTTCAAGCATACATTCCCATAAAGAGAACTGAGAAACAAATACCAAGAAAAGAAATCACAATGATCTGATCCTGCACACAGTCTCACATAGAAATGTTCTGCTTATGGGGGGGGATACAGGAATGTCTTTCCTTACATATTTGTCCATTTTTGTTGCTGCTGTTTCTAATTTGAATTTTGATCTATTGCTATTATTCTGCTGCTTTAATATTCTGGAATTTTAATATATTTTTATTTTATACTGATGTAAGTTGCCATGTGACAGATAATATTCTGAAAAGCAGGCTAAAAACACTTGAAAATGAATATTAAAGGTAGTCAATGCCTTTTTAAACCCTACAAAAAGGTTTACACGTAAAAACATATTTTAAAAATAAAGAGCAAATAATACATCTTTTGCATACGAGGCATTTGAAAGTACAAATAGGCAACTTGCCTTTAGACTATAATTTTTAAAAAATCAATCCATCTTGCCTGTCAAATGCTTGGCTGGGAATGGTCAAAACAAAGCAGATTTTCCTGTGAATAATGTATGATCAATTCAACCTGATGCATGAAAGACTAATCTATTCCATTTTAAGGCCATAAAAGCCATTATGCACATATACAAAGCATGATGCATCTCATTTCAGGTCTCACAAACAACCTTCCCAATTTATTTTTTTCCTAACCTAGAAATGAACTGTTCACTATACCTTTTCTTTAGACCACACTGGTTCATTTATACAGGGCTGTATTAAGTTAAGGTGGCCGTAGAAGCATTTCCAAATTACAAAGCATTTTAAATCAAAACCTTCCCATCCCCAAATTTTAGACCCAACACATTCTCTTTAAGGAGTTGGCTGTCCCGAAGCTGAGAAGAAGTTTGGGCAATTCATCCTATCTTTCTTTATCCACCCAACCCATGAGGAAACATTTAACTTCTGTTAAAGAAACAAAATATGGGCTTGAGAGAGGTTGATGTTAGAACTGACAAGACATTTAACTAAATTTATCCTATGCTAGTAATATGCCTAAAGCAGTCTTTTTCAACCAGTGTGCCTAGGCACACTCCTGTGCCTTTGCAGAGCTCCAGCTGTGCCTCCAGAAAAGCTTTTTGCCCCCCTCCTTCCCCCCACTATTATTTTGTCCTCCTCCATGGGAGAAAAAATCTTCCCTTACCACGTTGATATTAGGCTCTGTCCACAGACGCCCCCTGCTGCGAGGGAAAAGCGTTACGCAGCATGCAAAGGAGCAGAGGAGCCCAATGGGCAGCTCCAAAATGACGCCACGTCGTTTTGGAACCGCCCACTGGGCTCCTCTCTCCAAACAGACGGCAGCATGCAAAGAAGCAGAGGAGTTTCACCGGGCGGCTCCAAAAATGACGGCGCATCATTTTGGAGCCGCCCACTTGTTGTGGATAACTTTTGGAACCGCCCACTTGCGCTCCTCTCCTCCTTCGCATGCTACCCTCTGTTTGTGGATAACTCCTATATATTGAATTTCTATATATTGCAGATTATCTAGTACAGAGCCTAATCCAATGCGGTAAGGGAAGATTTTTCCTTTTTCTCCCATGGAGGTGCCAACATCATGTGGGTGCCAAACTGTACTCCGTGTGTTTCAAATTCACTATATTGATACATTAACTTTATAAAACTTTTGTAATTGTGCATATTGCTAGTTTCACTATATTATTATTTTGTCTACTCTTTGTCCCCTGCATATGCAGCCTGTTGTGAAAAAGAGGTGCCGAAACGCCATAAAACATTTTGTGTCATTTTGGTTGGTGGTGTGCCCCAGGATTTTGTAAATGTAAAAAATGTGCCTCGGCTCAAAAAAGGTTGGGAAACACTGGCCTAAAGGCCCCAAATCATATCTGTTCGACTGCCAATGAATACCAGGTGCTGTAGGCTATATTTCTGAGGAAAGAAATGCCATTATCCCAACGATGCTTTTATTAGGTGTTTTAATTCTTATATTTCATCTAAAGGTCCTTTTATCTTATCTCATGGTGAACTGATTTTATGCTAGTTATATGTCGTTGATTAAGTTTTGGTTTACATATTAATTTTGCCATTATTTTAATGCAAACCGCTTTGATTCTCCCCAGGGCTGAGAAAAGCAGTATATAAATACAGTAAATAAACAAATACGCTAATGGCCCTTCCAGACAGGCCCTATATCCCAGGATCTGATCTCAGGTTTTCTGCTTTAAACTGGATTATATGAGTTCACACTGCCAGATATTCTGGGATAAACAAACATCCTGGGATCAGATCCTGGGATATAGGGCCTATCTGGAAGGGCCCTAGGTATTCCTTGCCCTAAAAGCCTTACGAAACTCAGGGGATCTTCATTTGTTGACAGCTGACTTGAAGGCGCCCTTGCATTAACATGCAATTAATATTTATTCTAGGTCCATATGGAACAACTCTCACTCTGCCCTCCTAAAAGCAAATCAAAACATGGAACAAAATCATGCATGTCCAGTGACTTGTACGGGTTATCCCCCACACCCTGCAGATCATTTATGAAAAGAGGTTGGGTTAGATCACCTCCAATATCCCTTCCAATCTTATGTTTAAGTTGAACAATTCTCATTAATTGCCTGCTCCTTCTTCAAAGAACTCAAATCAGCCTAGGTGGATCTTCCCTCCCTCTTTATCTTTTCTACAAACCAGTAAGTTAGCTGAAAAGAAAAGGCAGTGCCTAACCCCAAATCATTTCTCATTTTGGAATAGGGAAGGATCCAAACAGGCTGCTTAAGCTTCTGTCCTTCCCATCCAACCTCACAGAACCCTGTCAAAAGTATTTTGAAGATTAATATCATAAACCACAAGTCAGAAGTTTCGCCCCTTAATATACTGAGGAAAACACATATACAGAATACTAGTCTATAGCGCTCACTACATGCTGCTGTAAATTGCTGCAGTGCCATCATAATACAATAAACTATATGGACTAAACAAGGGCAGAGGGAATAGTGCTGGTATCTGTGTGCATGGCTCTTCTAGAAGTCTCATTGCCTGCCTGAAAAAGAATAGGTGATGTCAGCAATCTCTTTTACTTAAATTTCTATTTGAAGAATGATGGCTATAAATCCCAAATTCTCCTTCATATCACTCTGAAGCCTTAATACTTCAACCTAAAGCCACTTAAAGTTATGTCAAGGATTTGAGTGTACATTATTACATCTACACAAAATATGCCTTGCATGTTCCCACCAATACTTCGGCATCTTCATGTTTTTGCATCAAATAGAACAAACTTTCTGCAGTTTGTAAAATGGTAGGCTGGGCTTTCACAGACTAAGTGTTGGAAGATATGTGAACGGATATCAAGTCTGACCCCCTTCTGCCATGCAGAAAGACACAACCCAAGCATTTGTGACAAATGGTAATGCAACCTTTGCTTGAAAAAACCTCCAGAACATATTCCACTGTTGAACAGCTTGGACCATTTGGAAGTGCTTCCTAGTCATGGGCCCGGAATTAGTCCCATTTGTTTCATTCATATTTCCGTTTTGTTCTGTCCATTCAGATGGTACAAAATGGAAAAGCCCCTCCTGGAACAAAACTGCAATCAAAACAAAAGGCAGGCAAGAGCGGGTATTAGCTCAAAGCCTGCTTTTCGGATTGTCTAGGCCCTAGGGCCTGCAACCGAGCACTGAGGAAGGAGTGTTCCTTACTTTGCGCTCGGCTGCAGGCAATACCAGGCCCAGGCGCGTAGTCACAAAGCCTGCACCTGCAGGCCTGGGCGCTTTGGGCCTACGGGTGAAGCCCCCTCCCCCAAATGGGCCAAAAAACCTCCAGATCCTTCAACCCCAAAAACAAAAAACAAATATATGACCGCACGATTTCGGGAGGCTCAGGCGAAAATGGATCACCCCCCCCCCCCCTCAAAGCTGGGACATTAAACAGATCAAGGTAAGTCTCGAATGCACATTGCTAGTGCTTCTTAATATTTGGGTGTAATTGCTTTTTCTATACTTTGAATCCATTGTTCTGTGTCAGTCTCTGGAGGAGCAAAAAGAACAAACTTGCTCCATCTTCATATGACATCTTTCAAATATTTAAATGTGGCTGTCATGTCCCTTCTGAACATCTCTGCTCCAAGCTAAATATCCCCAGCTCCTTAAGCCATGCCTCATGGGACATGGCTCAGGCCCTTAAGAATTCTGGTTGCCCTCCTTTGAATACTTTCCAGCCTGCCCCTATCTTTTTTGAACGGTGGTGCCCAGAATTAGACTCAGGACAATACTGTATTTTAGAGCAGGGACCCCCGCTTTCAATCATGTGGCTGCCTCCTGCAAAATTCTGGGGCTTGTAGTTTGTCAGAAATGTCCTTAGTACCCATAAACTACATGCCCCAAAATGTTCAGGAGGCAGTCACACAACTGGAAGCAGGAACCAGCACTTTAAAATCTGATGTGATAAGATTCTCAGTCTTATTCCAGGTTAGGACTGATCACAGCAGAATAGAGTGAGACTATGACCTCCCTCAATCTACACATATTATATTTTTATTGATGCAGCCTAGAATCACATTGCCTTATTTAACTGCTGCATTACACTGTTGACTCATGTTCGGGCTGTGGCCTATGAAGACTCATAGATCTCTTCCACAGGTAAAGTTGTAAAGTCATGTGTCACCTATCTTGTATCTGTACATTGTAATTTTGACACCTAAGTGTAGTACCTCACAGCTCTCCTTGCTAAAAATCATTTTGTTAGTGTTGGCTTAGCACTCTATTTTGTTAAGATCATTTAGAATGCCAATCCTGTCTTCTGGGGTATTAGTTACCCCTCTTAATACGGTGTCATCTGCAAATGTGCTAAGTCTGCTTTTTATTCCATCATCCAAGTCACTGTCAACATTTGAAAGTTATCCAACAAATTAAACATGAGATGTGAAACAGCTTCATTATTACATACCACAGGAACACATTTTGCTGCAGGAACTGCAAATTATGCCAGATTCACAAATACGGTGTGGAAATCAAAAGCAAGCTGCTTTGCTTGGAGGGCTTTTGTACTCAAGATGACATAAAACACACAATGTCAGCCACTGCTTCAGGCTGTCTCCCAGAACCACCACGGCAATACGGCAGGTGTTTGATCCTGATTCTGTACATTTTCCCCACTACAACCACCATCGCTACTGCTACGATATGAGTTTAGAAACATTTTACTGAGATATGAAAGAACTCTTATTTTATGGCAAGGATGAAAGCTGTGCAGTTCTCTAAACACTGCACTGCAGCTCCCATCCTTCCTTGCCTTTGGCTATGCTGATTAGGGACAAAATATGAAGGGTTGCATAATTCACACTCCTCTTACACAGATGTAAAAAAAAGCCCCACATGACTACAAAAGAGAGAAGATAAATGGTAATATCTGAAATTGCTTTAAGGGAAAAATCACATTCTTGGACTCCCTTAACTCCAGAATGCTTTTCTGCCATCTTTTGTAAAGAACACCAAAGTCTTTTTCTGTATAAAAGATGGCAGAACTATTTTTGTTCTGCCCCGGAACATTTATTTGGATACTTCACAAAGACCAAGCCAAATTCAAAACTGCAGATCAGGGTCAGAAAACCTTTCCAGCTGGGACACTGCATTGCGATTGTTTTTGTCCAACTCTATGGGGAGTTTGTGGCAGATAGGCAGAGCTAAACCCAAAATTGGCCACAGCGAGTGCAAATAACTCCATATCCCGGTCTCTCTTGTGTAATCTTTTCCCTCCCCAATTTCCTTCCTTTATTTGAGAAAGGAGCAACTCCATTGCTTTATCCAACCTACTTAGTTTCACACAAAAACTAAAATTTCTAATTCACCTACACATGAAAAGTTATCTCAATAATCAACTTTTTAACTCCCGCCAACCACATGAGATAACTGCTCTGCAGGGAATACATTCCTGAAATTACTGGGAAAACAGAACATGGTAAATAACAATGAAACTTATTGAAATGAACCACTTCTGGCAGAGGCAAACCATGGAATAAGGCTGGAAGACCTAGAAAATTGCTAGAGAGTACACATCAGATTTAGAAAGGTGAAATCATGGGTACTAGTTCTATGGAAAGTAAAGCATGGACATAAGCTTCACTGGCAGTGATTCCCCTCTTCTCATATTTTCATTGAGATAAGATATAAATAAAAACCTAAAGTAACTGAGCCTGCTGGACAAAACAACAAGGTTCTCTGTTTGATATTGGGAAATAAATCCAGCAAGTGGTTAGATGTCAAATATTCTTTCTAAAGTGTTACCAGACAACCAGGAAAGAAGATGTGAAAATAACACAAAAAGATGCCTGGTAATGTGTTTGATATATATTTCATTTCTGTAAGGCATTTAGAATTCTAAGAAAAAACTTCATTTTATGGAAGGACCTATTTGTGGCGTAGATCAGAAAGCCACTACATTGACTTAACCCTTGTGTATATCAGTTAAGAAATTACATTCTTTATAGTTATTTCTAATCAAGAGAAAAATGGGAGTTTGCCCATGACTGATCCGAACTGTAGAATTAATGCCAATACTCACTTAACTGTCATGCCTCAGGACCATGATATCATAGGAGTTGTAGTTTTACAAGAGCTTTAGCTTTCTCTGCGATTCCTGGTGACTCAACCAAACTACAAATCCCAGGATTCTATAACAATGAGCCATGGCAGTGAAAGTGACATCAAACTACATTCATTTGACAGTATAGATGCACTCTAAGAGTCAATGCACTGTTCAGCCTGCAAATTCAAGAGGTGAGAGAAGATAGAATAAGTAAGGTGCAATGGTTATTCATAAGCAAAATGAAGTCAAGAGTTGTTACCACTCATGGATGTTTTCTCTTTCATAAGGTGACAGAGAATCGGTTATAGTCTTCCAATCAAACATTAATCTACAATAAAAGCCTTGACCCATGAGAAGAACTCTACAATCAACTTGCTGAACACAGTGAGATTGAATTCCACATAATTCTCAGTGATAGCTCCAACTCTATGGAACGCTCTCCCAGCTGAGACACGAGCACTACACGATCTCATGTCATTTAGGAAGTCTTGTAAGACTTCCCTTTTCCAACAGGCCTTTGGCTTGTAAGACGCCATTAATGTACCAGTTCTGCCTGTGATTTTATCTTAACTGTATTGTATTATGCTGCACGTTATTGCATCTTCGTGCAGCATCTTGTGTTTTAATGTGTGGATGTTTTATTATGTTTTATGGTGTTTTTTGTGTTACTGTTCTGACTTTGTAAGCCGCCCCGAGCCACCCGGGAGTGGCGGCCTAGAAGTTCGAGAAATAAATAAATAAACACACTCAGAAAACTGCTCTGTACATCATATCTAAAGCAGAGATCTGAACAGTGGTTTAAGGTGTTGTTTCCAAAGACACAATAGCTTCCAAAAACTCTTCACAAAGCGCCTCACTTTCTGATTGTTCATCACAGCTGAATCTTTCTACTGATTCGATTCTGTACAAAAATGAGCCTTTATGCAAATGTGTGCAGAAGTAATTGTATAATGAAATCTGGACACCAGCAGCTACCGAACGCAGCCACTGCTCAAGAAATGGTCCAATCCATCATCGCTGTCTAGCATCTAACTCTTGCTTCCTATTTCTGTATAAATCAATATAGTTTTGCCCAGGCTACAATTTCCAATTGTTTTCACAGAAGCTATATTATTTTCGCTACCCCAGCTACAACGTGCAAGACAGTTTGATGAGCTCCTTTAGCAAATGCCGCACCAGGTTGGAGTCACTCTGAAATACTCTGAAGAATGGCTAACTGGAAAAAGTGACTTTTACATCATAAATTAATACAGAATGCACTGATTTACAAATGAGGTGAGAGGGAAAGTTTGAAACCACTATGGAAGCATCTACATCAGGGGTGCTCATTAGGTAGCTCGGGAGCTACTAGTAGATCTTCGGTCCTCTTCCAGGTGATCTTTGGGCCTCACCATCCGGATGGGGCGCTCCTGCCATGCACGCGCACACCCTGCGTGCACGCGCGCTCCTGCTGCTGGCTTCCGCTCTTGCAGTGCTTCTTTCGCCTGCAGGGCATTGCAGGAAGAACGAGGCGGGACCTCTGGAGGGAGCGCCCTGCCTCTCTCTCGTCCAGAAGCAGCTGTGCAGCCTCCACTGCCGGCAAGACAGGAAGGGCGGAGTGCTCCCTCTGGATGCCCCGCCTCGTGCTTTCTCCTTCCGGCAATGCCCCGCAGGCGGAAAAAGCGCCGCACAGGCGGAAAACAGCAGCAGGAGCACGCACAGTGGCAAGAGTGGCGGGGGCAGGTAGATCTTTTGGACTTGGTTGCTTTAAGAGTAGCTCGCATGCTGAAAAAGTGTGATCACCCCTGATCTACATAGCAAAATGAAGTTCGATACCACTGTAACTGCCATGGCTCAACACTATGGACTCATGAAGTTGCAGTCTTACAATTCACTAAACTACAAATTCCAAAATTCCACAGCATTGAGCCATAGCAGTTCACTCGGGTGTCCAACTGCACTCATTCTTCAGAGCCAACTCTCAGGCACGGGAAGCTAAAGACAATACCTATACCAGCATGTGAGATAAACTGTTTTTAAGAAGCATCTGCAAGGCATGTTTGCTTGGTCTGCCTTTGAATAGGCGGAATGGAGGGGGCTACATCCTTTGTATCATTTCAACTATGACGATCTTATTTTCCACTTACTTTGTCCAGTCTTAAAGTTGAATAAGGCTTTTAATATTTTAAAGTGTTCCAATCTGTGAGCAAGTGGGCTATGAGCAGTCAAGCTCAAATGTTCAAAAATATCATTTAAATCTTTAGAAAATTAAATTCCCACAAAAACATTTATAAATCTAGATACATGCCTAGAATGCATCAAAGACAAAAAAAATGAGTATGTTTTTTCCTCTCACATCTAAATGTTGATAATTTGTCTGCAAGTAATTTTAAAAACTAACAAAACTTATGATTCAACAGCCAAGACAACCAGAAATATCCACATTTGGAAATAGAAGAAAAATGTTCTTGAACAGACACCCAATGTCAAGAGTATTTTCATGCTTTATGACATCTTAAACTACTGTGGTGTTACTTTAATGATTTAACACTACTAAGTCTTGATTTTCAAGGTCAACTGCATATGATGTTGATAGCCCTGAATCCAAAAAGATATCAACAGCTACCTTGTCAGAGCCATTAACTAAAGTTGACTCAAAAATTTCAGCTCTTTCTAAACTGATTCCTGGTCTTAATCTCAATATTTATACAGGAACACGATGAATCATATATGTCTTAGCATTTGCTGAGGACCCCCTCTTGTCTTCAGTGCTGTTTATAATTTTCTACTTGCTTTTTGGTCCATTACGACCATCTCTTAGCATTTGTTCTTCAAAATACAGTACTTCTGCAAATCATCTCAGACCATAGTATGACCAATTTTTGACCCCTAACCCACCGCAGAAAATCAACAATTTCTATACTATCTTAAAATAAATCTCTGTTAAGGTTACACAAGCAGAGAATATTAATTCTTTTATCTCCTTCCGCCCAGAGCGTCAACAAAAGCACACAGGTAGAAACAGATTTGATTTATTTGACATTTTTATGTTGTAAGATATCATTGAAAGATGTTATACTCCAAACTAAATATAAAAACCCTCAAACCATTATTTTATTTCTAACTATTAGAACTTCAAGAGCAGCTTCCTGACTTTGCACTATAATAAGCAACTGCAAATTCAATGCTGTGTCATCTCCCCACCTCCCAAGATGGTGTGAACTACATCTCAAAGAGGAATGCTAAATCACCTCAAAGGGGGCATTTCTCACTCACCATGTTTTTCATACTTTCTAACCCACTGTGGCAAACAATTCAGGCACACTTGCGAAGGGCTCAGCAAACAACTTTTGTAATTAAAAGCAAGGACCGACCACATCAGAAGACTTACTGCCCTGTCATGGAGGTCCACATCCAACTGATAATCCCCAATTACAGCAGATCCATGGAATCAATTGTGTTAGGTGGCTTCGTATCACCCATCAATTCATAACAACCCCATGAATTTCTTAGGGGAGGAGTATTCAGAGATGGTTGTATCAGTCCCTTCTTCTGAAATATAGCTTACAGCACCAAGTATGCCAGTGGCAGTTTCCCATCCTAGCACTAACAAGGGCCGATACTGCTTAGCTTCCAAGGTCAGATAGGATCTGATGCCTTTAGGGTATTTAGGCAACACTTAATCAACCCACTATTTTTAAAAGATATTTCCAACTTATGGCATCATTAAAGTGAAGCTATCATGAGATTTTTGGAGGCTTAGAGTAATGTGACTCACCCAAGGTTACCCTGTGGGTTTCCTGGCCAGCTGTGGAATTTGGGCTCGGTCTCTAGAATTTTAGTGACTGAATGGTAAACTCAACATTTGGGAAAGTCTGCTGATTCAATGGATCTATTTTAGCTAGGACTAGCCCTTACATTTAGGCCCTTAGCCACCATAAAATATGTGTTGCCATATTTTGCTATGCAAAATCTGAAATACTGAATATTGATTTTGTGTGTGTGAAAAATCTTGAATTATAAAAGACACAGTTTTAGAGCAATTAGGTGCAGAATACTTCAAAATGCCTTACCTGTACTACAGGGCTCTTTTAACTTTGGTGATTGATTAATTCTATTCACTATTTTATCCTGTGATACCACTTATGGCAAACTGGTGGAAAACATTTATCTTACAGAATAAAGAAAGGGGCAAACTTGGAGTCATGCAAAAGAGCAGGCAGAGACAATTAACTGTGATTATGAGACATAGCATACCAATGCCACACCTCAACAAAAGGAGCAATTCCTATTCCCAATACATTAACTGTAATCATGCTTAAATACTGATAAAAAGTTCACCCAATATCTTAACAGTTTTGAATGTACATACAGGGAGTTCGCATTTTCAAAATGGAGAACAGAACCTGAATGGCCTTCCCTATGACTCCAGTAGGCCCAAGAATTACTTGAGGTGAGACTAAACACTTTTAGGACATCTAATGAGTCCAATTTGGGAAAGTAAGACTCATCTTCCATATTAACACCTCACAAAGCAACATGCAGGTGTGACCTCACGGGGAAAAAAGCATCCTTTGCACTTGTTTGTTGTGTAACACTGTGCCTAGTCAAGAAATGTAAATAGCTTCAAAGATTCTACATAATTTAGTGTTTTATGTATTAGTTTGATGGAAGTATTACAATATAAATATTAGTCAAATGAGATCAAAACAGCAAACAATGCTCTTAATTCGATGGGGGCGCCTTACTTAGGCTTTAGCAGTCAGGTCTTCTTGGTGAAATGGATAGAATTCATAGACAGAGTGGCAGTTATTTGCAGGTCTAGCTACATTCTGGATTATGAGGGAGCCCAAAAGCTACAAAAGCATCACCCAACCCCTTGCTTTAAAGCTTATTCAGCACAAAGCTTCCCATGCTTATTAGCAGGCAATCTGTTACATAGCGAGGATGTAACACACTGTGAGCTTTATGAGTAACTGAGACTTGATTTGGTCTACAAGGAGGGGATTTAAAAGCTCAGATTGTTTTGTGCAACTCCATTCTGGAGCAACTAATGGTTCTAATCAAGAATGTAAAAGCTGGGACTTCCGGTCGGACGACGAGGGCGACCGGTCGGGCGCTCTGAAGGCTCCCAGAGCGCCTCCCGCTTCTTCGGCCGGAGGGCGAGCCGCCCCTCGCGGACACAGAGGTGCCCAGCGGGAGCGTGAGGCTGCCCGGCAGGCCCCGCTGGCTCCAGAGACCCCTCCTCAAGAGGGAGGGGTCGCGCGAGCCCGGAGCGCCGCCGCAGCGAAGAACGGGCCGAGATCCGGGAGCGGGCGGAGAGCCGCCTTAACGGTCAGCCCAGTCCGCCCCCCCCCCCAACTGTCAAGCCGTGGGCAGGAGAGGAGAAGAGTAAGAAGAGGCGAGGAAAGGAAGGGGACGGCAGGAGACGACTCACACCAGCGGAGAGGGAACGGCGCGCGCCCGCAGCCCCCGGGAGCCGGGCGGCTCCGGGTGCGCCTCCCCCCCCCCATACGTCCTCCAAGCAGGGATCGGGACCAACAAGGAGAAGGTCAGACTGCCCTCAAGTGCAGGCAAAAGAGGCAAATAGAGCTTGTTCAGATCCCCAGGGGGGATATAAAATGGCGCCAGGGGCTAGCCAGTAAAAAGACAAAGGAAGAAGAAGCCCCTTTTGGCGGGAACGCCATTTTGGATTGGAAAAAATTCAGGAAGAGGGCACAGGACGAAAAGTTGGACACAGAGAAGACTTAAATATATGCTGACAGGGCTCTATGAATGATTCAATGCACACAGCTATTTCTGGTGCTGCAAAACTTGGGTTGGTTTCTTGTTTTCTTTTTCTTCTTCGTTTTGGGTGCCCTTCCCTCTCTTCTACGTCGGAGGCGGAATGGGCGAGTAGGAGAGATATAACTGTAACTGCAATTGTTTCATCACTCCAAGGCCAAATCTTTTAAAACCTTGACTGGGCATCACTCTCCTCTGACACCACCTCTGCTAGAAACACCAATCTGGTGATACAACGACAGGAGGGGGTGGCCTCTTCCTATACACCACACCCCTCACGGAGAAAGGGTGACAGAAACAAGAGACCCGGCTCGTAGGGCTGAGGGCCAGGGCAAATCCCTCATCGCCAGGGCATCCAGGCAACCCCCACCTCCCAACATACGGAACAAGAACAAAGAGAGAGGGTTGCTACAAGGGTACGGCCGTGCCCCTTACGCACACGAGAAACGAGCCAAGGGGGACCCTAAACACCCAGACATGGCCAACTCAAGAGTAACCAAGCTCACCACTGGAGCAACTAAGAAGCAGACCTTGACGGAAGAGACGACCCTCAAAGATATCCTGAGGGAGGTACAACGGATAGCCGAAAGGCAGGAACAAGCCCAGAAACAGATGGAACAGATGGCTATCAGGCAAGAATCTCAACACAGGTCGGTCCAGGACCAGTTACAGAGCATCAAGTCGGACCTCTCCAAGGAGCTGTCGCGCATACACGACGAAATTGGGGAGATAAAGCACGGCGAAGAGAAACTTGCGGTCGCTCAGGACCAAATGAAAGCCAGATTGGAAAAAGTGGAAAACAAAAGTGTACGACTGGAACAGCTCCAGGAAAGGCTGGAGCAGAATGAGCTGGAAACGTGGTTGCGATTCAGGAACGTGATGGAAGAACCCAATGAGGACCTGCTGAACGTAGTGGGCAGCTTGACGGCTACCATCTTAAAGAAAGATATGGCTGAAACAACGCAAGAGATCGGCAGGGCGTTCCGGGTCAATACGGGCGTATTCCAAGAAGAACAAGACGCCACGAGACGTGGTGGTGCGCTCGAAAGACGAAGGATCAGAGATGAGATCCTGAGAGAAAAGAAATCAGTGGACTCGATCTATAAGGGAAGCAGAGTGACCATTCTGAAGGAGTTTACAGTGTCGTCGGTCAGTAAAAGAAAGAACTACCACTTCCTGACGGAGGAGTTAAAAAACAGAGGAATCCGTTTCAGATGGGAGAAATCAGAGGGGGTGATGGTCACGCACGTCAGCTCCCCAGATCAGGAGCTACCCCCAACCAGACGAGACTCACAGGGCAAAGGTACAGAGGACAATCCACGAGCTACGGAGACAGGACGCGGCGAGCCAGACCACACAATAGAGATGCAAGATGAGTGAACTCCACGCTCAGATCTCTTGCTTCTCGAACAACATCAATGGACTGAACTCGGCCCCCAAACGGAAACGGCTATTTAACTCCCTGCGGAAGAAGAGATATGATGTGGTTGCACTTCAGGAGGTGCACATCAAGAAATCACATGCGCAGCACCTGGAAAACAACCGGCCCGAACTCGACCACAAGAGGCACACTCCCGAGGGTGTTCCTACAACTTAGAGACAACATGGGACTCCAGGACGTCTGGGCGCGCCATCAATTGGAGGAGAGAGATTACACGTTACTCCCACAGACACCGGAGCTGGTCGAGGATAGACATGATCTGGGTCTCCAACTCCCTGGTCACAGAGGTCTCTCGGATCACCATACTTCCAAGGGACATATCCGACCATTGCCCACTGGAGATGGACCAACACCACTTAGAGCTGGTGAAAAGTGGAAGGCCTTCGTCCCTGGCTATTCATTATCACCATGAGTGAAAAGGATATAGCAGCCAAGGCTTGCTTTGGAGTCTATCTGAGGAAGCGTGGAAGAGTCCAAGCAACCCTCACTCAATGCGAGCAATACGTAACTGGATTACAAATACTTTGCAACGCCCTATTTAAGGGGGGCACACAGACGGCCACAGAAGAGTCGTCTGATACCATCGCTCCCAATCTGGGTAATGGTGGTCCAACGCAAGAAAGATGGACAGAGCCAAAGGCACTCTCATTGCGGTGGTGGCTATGCATCTTAATGGGACAGAGTTACAGGTGTAGCGCGCGAGAGTAAAGACAGTGTTTGGGTTCGTGGCTCTGATACTGACTTTGTACATTACTGGGACACATGGCGGGTGGGAGGAAAATATGTTTCACAGACTTGTAACTAACCTGTCACATGAGCTGAGTTTAAATTCGCGCTGGATTTGCAGCCAGGGCCCTTCAAGTCATAGGTCCGGTTGGCCAATAGTCCCGAGTGGGGTGTTAACGTTGGAAGGGTGGAATAGCACGAAGGGGAAGCAGGAGGAAAATGGCAGGAGAAGCAGAGAGGGCTTGGTTCATGGTGACACATCGTGCCCCTGTGGTAAAAGCTGCCCTGTGTTTTAAATGGGAAAGGGAGGCACAGCCCTATTATGCAGGAAGTCAGAAGCTTGGCATGTATGAGTACTTTAAGCAGATTGAGCTAGGTTCCTATCCTGCTTGTGATCACATGATCACAGTGCATAGCAGGTACAGAGGACGTTGTGGTCTGAGAACAACAGGTGTGTGGACTTGGAGCTGGGAGAGGGCTCAAACTGCACTCACATCCTGTTTAGAAATCATCATGAGAATGCTATAGTGAACCTGGTTCAGAATTTGCCTGCTAGACGTTTGGGTTACCGTGCCACTGGACTTCCAGAAGGAATTGTTTGGATCTGTGAAACAATGGCACCACCTGTGCTCCCTGTAGTTTGGTCTGGAGTTTGTACCCTAGGCACCCTGCAGCCGGGGGGCTTGAGGGTGCTTCCCAAGAGGCTCAAGTGACTAATCTGTACTTACATCTCCATAAACGCTCGTTTGCTGATGTGCAGCGTTATGGTTATGACCCTGATAAAACTTACTTAAATGAATTCCAGAGGTTTATAGCAATTGCAGGGCCAAGATTGGGTGTGGCCTGGAACATAAAGCAGTTGCGTGTATTATCCTATGGTTTAGAATCTTTGGCAAATGATACTTATCAAGGAATGACATCTATGCAGGTTGAGGTGGATTCTTTGGCAAGAATGGCCATGCAGCAGAAGGTGGCCCTAGACTATCTCCTGTCCAAGGAGGGGGGGTCTCTGTGTGTGGCTGAATGTTTCCTGCTGTCATTTCATAAATAAGAGTGGTGATATAGAGCTGGATTTGAATAAAATTCAGGGTGCTGCTAGAAAAATACAGAAGACTTATTTGCTCCAAGTGATTTTTGGAATACATTATTGAGCTGGCTGCCGAACCTACATTGGTTACGTTCGCTTGTGATGATAATCATTGTGGTGATATGTTCTGTGTTGGTTTTAATGTGCTGTTTGCCCATTGTGCTCAAATGTTGTGCTAGGGCAGTACAGAGTTCCCTGGAGACAGTAAAAGGTGTGCATACTGTCAGAACTGAAAGACCTGGGGTCCCACGGGACTGGAGGGTTGATTGGTCTCAATAGGTGTTCCAGACGTGTGTAGGGAAACTCCATGTGATGAGTTTCCTACAAGAAAGAGAAATTCTGAATAAAGCAGGTTTGGTACTTTCCGAGCATAAAAAGTACAGTCAGAGAGTGATGCTACTTGCGTGTCAACTCTGAAAAAGAGGGTTTTGGTGCCAGAAATCAGACAGGCACTTGCAATGAAAGACTAACACTGTGATTAGATGCATTTTAATACACCCTGTGCCCAATTTGAGCTAATATAGGCTAGATGGGTGAATGCAGTGCAGTTGAGCTATGGAAATTTAATGTGAATGAGAAACACCACTGCGCATGGCAAAGAGTCTGACCTTCTCCGCTGCTGGCACGGAGCCTGGAAATATTGTTTCAACTCAGGGAACAGAGAGACTCAGCATTGATATACTGCACTGTGTGAAAGAAATAACTAAGAGATGGCTATTGTTCTCAATCTTAGGTATGACAAAGAGATGATGCTAATGATTTATGCAGTGTTTATTGGTTTAATGAAATGTCATGTAAGCAACAGTAATCACCAGCCAATTATGATTGTTTTTATCCATGAAGAAGGGGTGGGCTTTACTGAAATGACTCCATTGGGGTATAAATGTCTTTGTATGAGAAGTGACGGGGTCTTTTGCCCCTACCTGCAGCTGTGTTCTGCTGGCAGAAGCCCACCAGCTGGTGCCAGAATAAATTCCTTTTTGATTTTCACCTATTTCACAGTTGTCGTGTGTTCTCCCTCATCCTAGAACCCGCGCGTACAAGCAGCTTTGGTAAAGTTAAATTGGTACTTGGAGTTCCATAACTCCTCAATTCTGCTTCATTATTATTGTATTCATAAACACTGATTTCAAATCCAAATTATCATGGAAAAATGTCAATAATAAATCGTTTAAAACTGATGGGGAAAATGAAGTAAATCCTTAAAAACCTGCACCCTTCTGAGGATTAAGGATTGACTATGTTTCACACTTGTGCTGCTTCAGATCCACAGAGATCTTTCTTCTCAAAGTAAAAAGAGCGTCCTGATTTACAAGAAAGCACCTTATGGGTCTTAAAAGAGAGGACAAAATAGCACAACTCCCAATGTCCCTGGAAATAGCAAAACCTAGTTTAAAAATTGCAGAGGGAAAGGGAGACAGGGCATGGGGGAAGTGTGCCAAACGGCAGTCAATAATTCTATGATGCGTGGACCAATCCCGATGCTTTAGCCATAAGCCCTTCGGCTGCATTATTGACTGCCGTTTGGGTACCTTTCTATGGGAACTATGATTTGGGATAACACGAAGCCTTGAGAAAGACTGACTTCGGTTGTGAAGGTCGAAACGAGTGATGGGAATTCTCGACTAATGTGCCTCGTCGGCGGTGTATATCCAAGTGTATTGATCTCATCAGCCCCAACGCCCTCTATAGAGAACTTTCGCCAGGATTGAACTATTGGTGATCAGGGGTTCTATGTTTGTGTTCCCAGAAAGTGATATTGAGTCGTGTATGGATTATGCAATACTGACTTGTAACCAGTTTACCACGGAAGTGCCTGCACCTGTATGAGACATTTATTTATTTATTTATTTATTTATTCAAGCTTGTGAGTCGCCACTCCCGGATGGCTTGGGGCGACTTACAGTGAGTTGAATATTCAACAGAGTAAAAACAGAGTAAAAACACCATAAAACAAAGCAGAAACACCAGACAGTAAAACGCCATAAGTACATCAATGTGATATACCCAGAAGGAAGGGGCCTGCCAGCCTATTGTTAAAACCCAAAGGCCTGCCGGAACAGCAGGGGTTTTACACGCCTCCGGAAGGCGACTAGATCCGTAAGAACCCGGACTCCGGAAGGGAGGGCATTCCACAATGTCGGAGCGATTATTGAAAAGGCCCTCCGCCTTGTAGCCGTCAGGTGGTACAATTTGACACCGGGCACCTCTAATAGCTGACCCACCTCAGAGCGTAGTGACCTAGCAGGCAGTATGGGATAAGGCGGTCCCTAAGGTACGCTGGCCCCAGACCGTTCAAGGCCTTAAAGGTCAAGACCAACACTTTGAAGGTAATCCAGTGTTCCACTGGTAACCAGTGCAGCTCCTGCAGGACAGGTGTTATATGGGCAGACGTCGGAACGCCAGCCAGGAGTCTAGCTGCCGCATTCTGAACCAGCTTCAATTTCCGGATCACCGACAGAGGAAGGCCAACGTGAGAGCATTACAGTAGTCCAGCCTCGAGATGACCGTGGCTTGGACCACTGTGGCTAGGTCATGACGGGAGAGTAGGGAGCCAGCTTCCTCGCCTGACGAAGATGGAAGAAGGCAACTCGACTGACGGCGGAGATTTGGTCCCATCGTCAGCCGAGGAGTCCAGAGTGATGCCAAGACTTTTAACTGCCGACGACGGACATAGTGTCACGCCGTCCAGGGAGGAAGCTGGATCTCAACCCACCCGGACGACCCAGCCACAGGATCTCCGTCTTAGCTGGATTCACCCTCAACCTACTGGCTCGCAGCCATCCAGTAACGGCTCGAGGCACAGATGGAAATTATCGGACGGTTCCGGGCCTGCCCTCCATCCCAGAACGAGCTGGGTGTCATCAGCGTACTGGTGGCACACCAGCCCAAAGCTACGGACCAGCCGAGCAAGTGGTCGGACATAGATGTTAAATAATAGAGGGACAGGATTGCCCCTGGGGCACCCCCACAAAGAAGTGGGAACCCCCCGGAGACATCCCCACCCCTCCTCACTCGCTACGGCGGTTCCGGGGAAGGAGGACAGCCAGTTTAAGGCCGTCCCCTCACCCCGCCCCGCAAGGCGGTGGGTCAGAAAGATCGTAATGTCGACAGTATCGAACGCTGCCGTGAGGTCCAATAACACGAGCAGCGCCGATCCGCCCTGATCGAGCTGGCACTGCAGCTATCTGTGATGGAGACCAGGACCGTCTCCGTCCCGTGCCCCGAACGGAAGCCGGACTGGAAGGGGTCTAACCAAGTAGCGCCCTCTAGGAAGGACTGCAACTGTTCCATTGCTGCCCTCTCAATACCTTGCCCAGGAACGAAAGATTCAAACTGGGCGGTAATGAGGGGACCGTGGGTCTAAACCCGGCTTCTTCAGCAATGGAGTGACCACAGCCTCTTTCAAACCCTGGGAAACACTCCTTGCTCAAGGGAGGTGTTAATTAGTCTCAACAGAGGGTCTCGTGGCCCCTCCAGGCAAGCTTTCACGAGCCAGGAGGCACGGATCAAGGGAGCATGTGGTCGACCCTAGTTGCAGTCACTACCCTATCGCGGCGGCTCCCAAGGCCCAGTGGCCGAACCGGTCGAAGATGGGCCCAGCAAGAGGCCACGGAGTCTCGAGTTCACTAACTGTGTCAAAGGTGGCAGGAAGGTCCCGGGCGGAGGGCCGAAATCTTGTGAAAGACTGTGTATTTTCTGGCATTTTCTGGCACGTGGATGATAAAAGACTTTTGATTTAAGGACATTTTGAATGGACTCTAAGAAATTTCCTATACGGTAATCCCATTGGGGACTTTATTGATACTTTGATTGCTTCATATTGGGATCCCAGGTCCTTTGCTGAAGTTTCTGAATCCCCATGTAGGGCACATCACAGTTATTCAGATGTGATGTAACTAAGGCAAGGGTTCTCAAACTTTTTCAACAACTGAGCACTTTTTGAAGCAACAATTTTCCATGGCGCTCCAGAAATATTTATATGTTACATTATATATTATATATAAAATGTATATTTATCAGGCATGGACAAGCTTTTACACACACAGGGGCCTCATTGCTTTTTAAAATTTGACAGATGGGTCGGGCCAGTGGCGGCTGGATGGAGAGTGTTTGTGTGAACTAATTGAAAAAAATCCAATAGATGTCTATCCAGCCTTTGTAATAATAATAATAATAATAATAATAATAATAGCAATCCCAAGGGGCATCCAGTCCAGCCCCTTATGCCATGCAGGAAAAGCACAAAGCACCCCTGTCAGATGATAATCCAACCGCTGTAGTAATAGTACTATGAATAGTAGTAGTTGTAGTAACAACAACAATAACAACAGCAGCAACCAGTTCAACCCCTTTCTGCCATGCAGGACAAGCATAATCAAAGCACTCCCTGAGTGGTGGGAGGGAAATAGGGTTTTAGAAGAAAAGACAGTGGGGGGGTCTGGATGACAAGGAAAAAGGGTCTATGCTCCAGAAGGACACTGCTAGTGCTCTTTTGGTTCTTCAAAGCTCTCCAAATTTAAATTTCCTGCATTTCTCAAGAGAAGGAGATAAGAGATGGCAGGAAGTAACATGGCACCATGGAGCGCCTGACTATCACTTGTCCACGGAGCACAGTTTGAAACACTCTGAACGAAGGCATGTACAACCATGGCCAGATCTGGCTTCTCAAAGAATTGGCTCAGTTGGTGCATAAGTTTTAATTTTTTAGGGAAAGGTAACATCTGGGGATGAATATATTTTTTCCAACTCATGCGTCAAAGCCAAGACCCATGGGTCAAATCTGGTCCTCTGGGTCATTTTATGTGGCCCTCCAGATGCTGGACTACAACTTTTGCACCCCCATCATTAGACATCATGACTAGAGCTGATGGGAGTTGTGATAAAGTCCATTATCCCCAGTCCGCGTGACAGATGTTCAGTAACATCTGGGGACCCAAACTGGGAAAAACTAAAGAACACTAACCACTATGTAAAAATATAGTTGGCCCTCTGTATCCACAGATTATCTGTCCATGATTCAATGGTTCTTTGAAGGCGACTTTGAGGCTGATGTGGCCCTTGATGAAAATGAATTTGACATCCCTGCCCTAGCTACATTAGTTCACAGTAGAGTGGTCTTATCACAGCAGTATTCCACTCAAGGCCAGCAGAACAGATTACCATCTGCTAGGGATTGTACAGCCCACACTTATTTTCTTCTACTGTGCTGATGAAGACTCAGCTAGGTTGTGGAGAGACAGCACTGAAACAGTGACCCAAATTGAGGTTGCTCAAGAGAGGCAAAGAGAGGATATGTAACTCAATCATACAAGAAGAAAGCATGGAAATCAGAAGCCTGCATGCTCAAAACTCTTTCCCTCTTCCTAATACTGCATTGTGTTATTCTGAATACCTGAAATCTTCCACAAGAATGCATCCTTCTGAGGAAACAAATCTGAAAGGAAACTGTGAACTGTAATCCTGGTGGGGAAATGTACAAATACTATGCATATATGTGTCCATTTTAAAGATTTTGCAGAATCTAACTCTCACATATACTATTTTCTTAATTAACCTAATGTTGGGGCTTCTTTTCCTTTTTTACCTACTTCATTCAGAAAAGGGATGACTCTAGGCCAGGTGTTTTGGACTTCAAATCCCAGAAATCCTAACAGCTGGTAAACTGGCTAGGATTTCTGGGAGTTGAAGTCTAAAAACCCTGGAGGGCCGGCAGTGCCCAGGTCTGCTCTAGGAGCCGTGTAACAATGACACCCACTTACTGAAGCTTTTTTTTGGGTAGTGCTTCAATTCCACAAACAGTGTGATTTACCACTTTACATCCCTAAATCCTCCAGAAGCTACGGGTACAAATACCATAAATAAATAAATAAATTACTGAGCTGGCTCACACATTATGCAAAGCCAACTCAGGTTCTCTTATTTCCTGACATATAGAATTGCATCCCTTTTTCTGTTGTCTGAGGCAAAAAACAAACCCTCCAAACTGGGAATTACGGAGAAGCAATTTT
>JARBWK010000005.1:9633710-9659006 GCA_030556195.1 Anolis apletophallus | reverse complement strand
CAAAAGCTATTCAGGTACGCAAATAAGCACAGTAGGCTGTTAATATCAAAATGAATTAATTGAATACAGAAGTGTATAAATCTCCCTATGGGGTACATCAACAAATACAAGTGGAAAAAACCACTGGAACAATGTCACTATTAAGTAATTATCATGCAGTTACAGCAATGTCGCTATACAGCAATGTAAGTATAGTATCATGAAATCAATTGCATAATAGCAAATACAATATGTACAGTAGAGAAGTCATATAAACAGAAAGGAAAGGATCTATCCTTCCTGTTGATGGAGGCGGTTCAAACAAAACATATATCAATAATACCACAATGGGGATGAATGAACAGTCACTGTGGGAGGATTCCCTGGGTGTTCCAAGTCAAGCGGAAAGAAAATAAGGCTGGAGACGCCAAATCAAACCAAAGTACTGAGACGCATGCGCGGACATGCGCAATGACATGCCGCTAGTAGTTATGGGCGTCGTAGTCCAGCCAGGGCAGCTCTGAATGCCGAACTCGTCTGCGCATGCGTGGGGGAACGCACAATGGCGGCCCGCAAGGCCTGACGGATAGGGTAGTTCGGGATGAGTTTCAGGGCGTCCTGTAAGTAAAGGGTTGCTAGGCAAGTGCCTGGGTAGATGTAGAAGGGTCCACTGTTCACTGGGTGGGTGAAGGCAGCGGAAGAAGGGTTGCCTGACGCCGGGAGCTCTCTCCTGAGCCGGCTAAGGGCCGTTTCGTCATATAGACTTCCTCAGAGGCATAAATGATAGCGTCCTCAATTGTAGTACATCTAAATCATAACGAAAATCATGGGTGCCCCTTTAAAAGCTTTCCAGACCAAATCCTACTTAAGCCCCAAGGTGACCTCCCATCCTTGCCATTTCCGGATGTTGGAGTGGTCCGTCCTCCGTGCAGTGTGAACAACTCTTACTGGTAACTATCCCTTATTTATAATGTATTGACATGCCCCCATTCACCGTTCATTCTGGTGTTGACCCATGATTTTCGTTAGAGATTTATTTTAAGATAGTATAGAAAGTATTACTACAATATAAATATTAGTCAAATGAGATCAAAACAGCAAACAATGCTCTTAATTCGATGGGGGCGCCTTACTTAGGCTTTAGCAGTCAGGTCTTGGTGAAATGGATAGAATTCATAGACAGAGTGGCAGTTATTTGCAGGTCTAGCTACATTCTGGATTATGAGGGAGCCCAAAAGCATCACCCAACCCCTTGCTTTAAAGCTTATTCAGCACAAAGCTTCCCATGCTTATTAGCAGGCAATCTGTTACATAGCGAGGATGTAACACACTGTGAGCTTTATGAGTAACTGAGACTTGATTTGGTCTACAAGGAGGGGATTTAAAAGCTCAGATTGTTTTGTGCAACTCCATTCTGGAGCAACTAATGGTTCTAATCAAGAATGTAAAAGCTAACTTACATCAGCAGCAAAGGAAGAAAGTACTCCTCGGGGAATAAACCTTTTCTGTGCAAATAACTGTAAACGCTGAACACCTAATTTTCCTAAGGCAATCGGCTTTCCCTTGCTTGGCTGCCCAGGCCAAATGGACGTTGGAAAGTATTCTGAAAACCATGTTTTATTTGCATTTGCTTTTCTGTGTGAAGACTTTCTGGATGTAACAAATTCATCATTAAAGTCATCAATGTCATAAGGGAATCAAGTTTGCTTGTAAAAAAAATATCTAAGGTTAATTCTCATGGCTCCTGAAAAGTCATGAGAAACCACGAGTTATCCATGTAGTTTCTCCCTCTCAGACTTATTCAGTAAGGGGAAAATCAGGGGCCAGGATCAAATCCAAACAGCAAAGAAGATAAAGACATAAATCCTGCCTCCCGCTCAAAGGTGGGGTGGCCTAGAAACCTACATATGATGTCACTGTAAGTTGGCTCAGGAAAAGGCAGTTGAACTAAAGGGGAGAGAGATTGGGCTTCAGTCCATTCTTCTCATGCAGGGGGACACACAGCTATATGTGACAGTATTTCCTACTTTGTTATCATGCTTTCCACACCTGGAGACAGCTTCACAGCAGCAAGACAAGTCTCCTTTGTACAATCCTATCTCAACATCTAAGCTTTTAAAGGATGCAAAAGGATATTAGAAGATGTAATGGCAAGCGTTCATTTGGATGACTCTAAAAAGGGATCTCATAAATTAATGGCAGATAATGTTATCAACAGTTACTAACCACAATGGTTATATATAATATGTGCAGAGACAGTACGTTCACAGTAGTTGTGGAACATAAGTGGGAGGGTGCTAATGCATTCGTATTCTAACTACAGAGATCCCATAGGGTTTACTGGCCACTGTGGGAGTGTTACACATGCATATTTGATCTGAACTAAACAGGCTGTAATGTGGTTCAAAAGGTAAACAGAAAGGGAAAGAGAGCTCAGCTGGTGCCCATAAAGACATAAAAATTCCTACCTTTATTTTTGGATTACAACTTCCAGATGATCCCTGTCAATATGTCCATCCTACTTGAGAAATTCTGGAAACAAGTATAAAGCGTAAATTTTCCAAGATCTCCCTTCTACTGCCTGTTCTAGAAATAGGAAAACCATTACAATACAATCCCTGTATCCACAGGGGATATGTTTTCGGACCTAGAATGGATATGCAAAATGGTGAATACCACCAAATCCTATTGAAATGAAGGAGACTTTGCCCAAAAATATCACAAATTTGGTCTGCAGGACCTAGAAAATACCTTGAGAACACATTCTGTTGGATGTTGATCAACAAAACAGTGGCTACCAGTTCCACAAGGTCATACTAGATTTATTTATTTAGTATTGTATAATCAAGCCACCACTACTTGCATAAGCAGTGGTATGGAAATGGTATGGCATACTTCATAGCTAGCGGGAGAGAGCAACCATGCCCTGGAAACTTGGCCATGCTTCTTCAGGAACTGAAAACTAAAAATGAGAAGAAACCGATTTGCTAGTGGTAGAAAAAGGGGAAGGAGCCTATTTTTGAATTTATTTTACTACATCTCCTAATCTCCTCTTTCTGCCCTATTCATGTGATAGCTGATAGTTATACCTGTGATAAGAAAACAACCCCTCTCTCTTGTGATCAGTCTTCTCTACATGTAGTACACCGAGGCAAGAAGATGGTAGTAGAGTTATAGAGTTATGAAAAATAAATTCTATTTCAGAAGGAGTAAACTTTTTAAAATATTTACTTGTGACATAACAGCTACTTCAAGTGAAAAATGGTTACAGAAAGTTTATCAAGTAGGGAACCCTTCAAAGTTGACATTATTTCCTGCAGTGTGACATGATAGATTCCATTCTATAACCCCATGGTTCTGATACCTCATCTTTCACAGTTCAACAAGGCTTTATGCATCTATTTAATATCCAAGGCCCTAAATAAAAAACCAAAGGCGTGATTCAACTCAAGTTCAGGTATACTGTAGGTTGCCACAATATTAAACTTCAAGTACAGGCCAATACAAGGCAAGTAGGACATTACGCTGCAATGTCACTGCAAACCATAGTTCAATTGCAGAAGTTATCAGCTCTACAATCTCTCCTTTTTTCCAACTAACACTACCACCAAAAGACTCCATCCCACTACAAATCTCCATCTAGAGAAGACACCCACATTCCTATCTCAGAGAAGGAACATCCCTCATTAGAATGAAGAATGTGGGAAAGAAAGGCAAGAAGACCCATGGTGGGCCACACCTAATGGAAAGGGAGCGAAGGCAAAACAAAAAAATGTGACAGCACCTTTAAGATTAAATTGTTTTTATGTTAGGATAAGTTTTTGTAGATATAAACCCATTTCTTGAAGTATTTATTTACTTCATTTATATTCCGCCCTTCTCACTCCGCAGGGGACTCAGGGCGGATTACAATGTACACATTACATTTAGACACACAAACACACAAGACAGAGGCAATTTAATATCTGGCCACCAGGGGGAGCTGTCGCAGTCCTTCATTCCTCAGCGTGTTTTCTGGAGATCTTTTTATGGCCTTGTAAATCTGTTAAATTTAGCCTCCCCACTAAGTGGTACCTTAATTTCCTACTTGACAGATGCAACTGTCTTTCGGGTTGCAAAGGTCGACAACAGGCTACACAATAGGTCGAGAGCCCACCTCGACCTGGGCAGGCCTCAAACCCATGACCTTTTGGTCAGTAGAGATCTTATGCAGCTGACACCCAGCCAGCTGCGCCACATTCCCAGTGTAGTTGGTTTATATCAGGCATGGGCAAACTTCAGCCCTCCAGTGCTTTGGACTTCAACTCCAACAATTCCAAACAGCCAGTAGGGCCAAGGTATGCTCATGTCTGGTTTATATCCACGAAAGATCATGCCAAGATAAAAACCAATTCCTCTTTAAAATGCTGCCACTTTTTTTCTTTCTTCCTTCTCCTCCTTCCCAACTCTTTTCTCCTTTTCATGCTTCAAAAGCCTAATAGGGCTACTTCTTTGAAAGTCAACCTAATGGAGAGAGCAATCTCCCCTTAATATGTCCCTCAAACAATGTATATTTCACTAAGAGTTTATAATGGGGGAGGGTGTGTGCATCCCCCCCCCCCCCAAAAAAAGGGGTTAATAAGATGACAGTTTTCAATGGTAGAGAAGTGTTGCAAGATGACAAGAGAACATTAAGTGAGGTCTGCAACTTTGCTTCAACCATGTGAACAAGCAGTGCACGGCTACTTAGGAATGACCATTTGAATGCTGCATAATCTAAAATTATAAATTAAGATGCATTTCTTTTGCTGTTGCTGTGATTTGTACTGGCATGCTGTTGATATCATAGTAGTTGTACACATTTTGGAGAGGGAATGTATAGCTGGGAGGAGGCAGAAACACTTCCCCTCAGCCAATAGGGAGGTTTTTGGAGAAATGGGAAGGCTTTTTTGTTGCCGTCTTATTATTAGCATACTGTTGCTATTATAATAACTGTATACATTTTGGGAAGTGGGGTATAGCTGAGAGGGGGCAGAACTCCTCCTCCCACAACATAAAAAAGGATTTGGATAAAAGAAAAGCAGCTGGTTGGGAGTCAGCTGAATTAAAATCACTACTGACTGAGAGGTCATGAGTTTGAAGCCAGCCCAGGTTGGAGTGAGCTTCTGGCCATTTGTCTAGCTTGCTGTCGACCTTTGCAGCCCGAAAGACAGTTGCATCTGTAAAGTAGGAAATTTAGGTACCGCTCATGAAGCTGGAAAGTTAGCCTCTGTGTCTCTATATATGTTGCGTGTCTATGGCCTTTAATGTTTGCCATGTATATGTGCATTGTGATCCGCCCTGAGTTTCCTGCGGGGTGAGAAGGGCAGAATATAAATACTGTAAATAAATTTTAAAAAAATTCTCTAAGTTTGAAGGTGGCTGTATTGAGGACGCAGAAGGGCTCAACCCCAACCTCCTTTCACCAACAGAGTCCCAAGACCCTTAATAAAAGCCTAAGCAATTGTCCATTTGCATACAAGACTAGGTAACATGCAACATAAAGCAATTGGAATACAGATCTTCCTCATTGAGATTCAACACCACTAAAACACAATAACATTCAGATACAATACAACACCTCAAACAAAAATAATATAAAAATTTAGATTAGATTAAAAAATCAATCAGCTAACAGCACCCACATAATAATCAAATGCAAAATCAGCAATACGTTTCAGGAGTTAAAAGAGAAACCTTGCAAGTTGCCTTAGAACCATTATCATACAGGAGGTAGAAACTATTTTCTGAGACATTACTGGAATGTAGATTAGACAGAATAGATCCCATGAATTTGGAATTTCTTCATCTTCTTATATTTATATCCCACTTTCTTCTCTTAAAGGAAATTCCAATACAAGAAAAAATATTTTGAAACATTACTGTAATGTAGATTGGACAGAATGTACCCCAAGAATTCAAATTATTATTACACTTATTTATATCCAACTTTCTTGTCTTAAACAAGATTCAAATCAGCCCACAACACTACAATACAATACAAATTGTAAAAACAATACACATAAAGACATTAAAACAAAATTAAACACAGAACAGTGAAAATAAATACTTAAAATCAACTGAATTCATTTGGAAAACTATTATCAAAAATAATTAAGAAACTACATTGTGCATCTGGCCCATTCTGATTATAATGTGCAGAAGAGCAAATAACTATATTGGCATATAGGTCTTCCCTATGAAAATTCAATACCATTAAAATATAACAATGAAACGATATAGAAAAATAGGAGTAGGACATGACACAATTGGCATTGTGGATTTTACTAGATTTTACCTAGTCATTTTTAGAGAGCTATAGGTTTAATTCTATTTATTGTTTATAACTTTTAGGCTCTAAATTGCAAACATAACATACGCAACTGTCATTGTGCATTTTACATAGATCTTAATGGTTTTTACCTATTCATTTTTAGATACCTCTAGGCCACTGATTCTCAAAGTGGGCGGTACCACCCTTGGTGGGCGGTGAGGCGATCCGGTGAGGCTCGGGGGAATTTGGGGGGCGGTGAACTCCTTTAAGGGGACAGTGAACAATTGGCCATTTAAGAGGGGTTGTGGGGCCCCCTTCAATTTGACCCCGCCCCCTTCAATTTGACTCCCACACACAGTGCAGTGCAAGGCTGCAGTGCAAAGGCCTCTGCGTCCTCTGGCGGAGCCTCCCTGCCACCGAGGAAGAAAGCACGGCCTACCCCGCCAGGAGCAGGAGAGCCCAGGGCTTCTGCGGGGAGAGCAGGCCTCGCTTCTTCGTCCCCTCAGGCCGCGGCTGCCCGTCCCCTCTAAGCCCTCTCCGGTGCCGGCACAGCGAGCAGCAAAATTATTTATGAAGTAGCAACGAAAATATGGTTGGGGGGTCACCACAACATGAGGAACCTTATTTAGGGGTCAGGGCATTAGAAAGGTTGAGAACCACTGCATTAATACATATATCTTTCTGTTTCATTGCTATTACATTTTTTAAAAAAATAATTTTTAGGGGGGGGCGGTAAAAAATTTTCTGGAAGGGGGGCAGTAGGCCAAAAAAAATTGGGAACCACTGCTCTAGGCTAATAATAATAAATGTATTGTTACCAATATTAGGGTTAATTCTATTTTTGTGTTTATAGGCTTTAGGTTTTTAAAGGGCATATAATAGGTCTTTTTCTATTCATTTTGAGGCCCCTTCCAAACAGCCATATAATCCAGAATATCAAAGCAGTAAATCACTCAATATCTGCTTTGAACTGGGTTATCTGAGTCCACACTGCCATATATTCCAGTTCAAAGCAGATGTGAGATTTTATTCAGCTGTGTGGAAGGGGCGTCAGGTAACACAGTTCCAAGCAGATATTGTGGGATTATCTACCTTGATATATATCTATTGTATTTATTTGTTTGTATGCCTCTTGTTTCTCTCTGAAAAGCGGCAAACAGTGCTAAAATCAATACAGTAGGCCTTTTAAAAACCGAAAGTCTATGGACACTAAAATGGAATAACACCAAATAATGTATTTGTATTACTATTATTATTAGCCCAGCACTCTGTCAGGGTCATTCCACACAGCCATATAATCCAGATTGCCTATTAATTTTGAGATACTATAGGCTAATAGTAATACATTTATTATTATTAGGTGTAATTCTATTTTAGTGTTTATAGCCTTTAGGTTTTTTATGGGCATATTGTATTGATTTTAGCACTGTTTACCTCTTTTAGAGAGAAAAAGAGGCATACAAATAAATATGTGAATCCCTTTTGGGGAGATAAAGCTGGGTATAAATAAATATAATAGCTATTTACCTATTCATTTTGAGACAATTCTAGGGTAATGGTAATACATTTGTTGTTGCTATTATTATTATTATTAGGCATAATTCTGTTTTAGTGTCCATAGCCTTTATGTTTTTAAAAGGCATACTGCATTGATTTTAAACCCTGTTCGCAGTTTCCAGTTTCTTTAAGAGAAAAAGAGGTATACAAATAAATAAAATATAATAGATAGTTACCCATTCATTATTAGATAGGCTAATGGTTATACATTTATTATTGTATTGATTTGAACACTGTTTGCCTTTCAGAGAGAAAAAGAGGCATATAAACAAATACATATAATATTTACCTGTTCTTTTATCTCTGTGTTGTTGTTTCTAGGCATTGAATGTTTGCCTTTGTCTGTATATGGTGGAATCCGCCCCGAGTCCCCTTGCGGAGATAGGGCGGAATGCAAATAAAGTATTATTATTATTCATTTTGAGATAGCGCTAGGCTAATAGCAATACATTTATTATTATTAGGTGTGATTCTATTTTGGTGTTCATAGCCTTTAGGTTTTCAAAGGGCACATTGAATTGATTTGAACATTTTGCCTCTCAGAGAGAAAAAGAGGCATACAAGCAAATAAATATTTACCTATTCATTTTGAGATATCATTAGGCTAATACCAATGCATTTATTATTATTATTATTAGGCATAATTCTATTTTATTCTTCATAGCCTTTAGGTTTTCAAAAGGCGTGTTGCATTGATTTTAGCACTATTTGCCTCTTTTGGAGAGAAAAAGAGGCATACAAACAAATATAGTAAGGTATTTACCTATTCATTTTGCGATAGCTCTAGGATAATAGTAATACATTTATTATTAGGTATAATTCTATTTTAGTGTTCATAGCCTTTGGATTTTTAAAGGGCATATTGTATTGATTTTAAGTACTATGTGCCTTGCAGGGAGAAAAACAGCCATACAAACAAATAAATATAATAGTTCTTTACTTATTCATTTTGAGATAGTTCTAGTGTAAGAGTACTACATTTATTATTATTATTATGTGTAATTCTATTTTAGTGTTTATAGCCTTTAGGTTTTCAAATGGCATATTGTATCGATTTTAGCACTGTTTCAGGGAGAGAGAAAAGGCATACAAACAGATAAATATAATAGATCGTTACCTGTTCATTTTGAGATAGCTCTAGGCCAGGGCTGTCCAACTGGCGGCCCTGGGGCCGGATCCGGCCCCCAGCCTGTTGGGCACGGCCCCAGCTATGCCCCAGCCGCCATTTTTAAATTTTAAAAAAATCTAATTTTTAAATTAAAAAATGGCGGCCAGGGGGAGGGGGAGGCGGGGCAGGGAGGAGGAAGAAAGCTAGCTCCTCCTCCCTGCACCGCCCTCCGTCCCTCTCTCTCCGCGCCGATTGCATCGGGCGCCGGTGAGAGGGACAAGGGGGTGGTACAAGAAGGAGGAAGAGGGCTAGCGCCTCCTCCCTGCACCGCCCTCTTCTTCCCTCCCTCTCGCCGGCGCCGATGCCTTGCAAGGGAAGGGGGGTCCCCCGGCGGCACCCCCCGTCCCTTGCCAAGCATCGCAGCAGCCGCTGAAGCCAGCGCCGGTTTCTGCGGCTGCCGGGATGCTTTGCAAGGGAGGGGGGTCCCCAGTGGCACCCTCCCTTGCAAAGCATAGCAGCAGCCGCTGAAGCCAGCGCGGTTTCTGCGGCTGCGGGATGCTTTGCAAGGGAGGGGGTCCCGGCGGCACCCCCTCCCTTGCAAAGCATCGCAGCAGCCGCTGAAGCCAGCGCCGGCTTCTGCGGCTGCCGGGGATGCTTTGCAAGGGAGGGGGTCCGGCGGCACCCTCCCTTGCAAAGCATCGCAGCAGCCACTGAAGCCAGTGCCGGCTTTCACGGCTGCCGGGATGCTTTGCAAGGGAGGGGGTCCCCGCGGCACCCCTCCTTCCAAGGCATCCCGGCACCAGCTGAAGCCGGCGAAACCGCCAGCTTCATCTGTGGCTAGGATGCCTTGAAGGGAGGGGGTGCCGTGGCTCCTCCCCTTTCTCCCAAAGCTTCCCGGCAGCCGGGGGCGGGGCCGGGGCGGGCCCAGGCGGCCCCCCAGGTCATCAGTGACCTGGAATCCGGCCCTTGGCCGGTTAGAAGTTGGACAGCACTGCTCTAGGCTAATAGTAATACATTTATTATTATTATTAGGCTTAATTCTATTCTAGTGTTCATAGCCTTTAGGTGTTTAAAGAGCATATTGCATTCATTTATATAATAATAATAATAATAATAAATATAATAGCTATTTACTAGGCCTGGGCAATCCATGGTTCTAAATGGTTCTAAAGTACTTACAAAACGAAAGTTCTGGTGGTTAACATTTCAGAATTTTGTTATAAATGGCAGTTCCTCATTGGTTCGGTCTTAAACATCACCAATAAATGAAATAATAATGAAATTTTGAAAGTTTTGTTAGAGTTCTGAAATGTTCACCACCAGAACTTTAGTTTTGTAAGTACTTTAGAACCATTTAGATTCAACCATTTCCATGTGTTTTGGACTTCAACTTCTAAACCAGCATGGATTGAAGCCCAAAACACCCCAGGCCTGCCCACTAGAACCATGGATTGCCCAGGCCTACTATTTACCTATTCATTTTGAGATAGTTCAATCTAATAATAATACATTTATTACTATGCGGCGTAATTCTATTTTAGTGCTCAGTGCCTTTAGGTTTTCAAGGGGAGATTGCATTACTTTTAAGGACTGTCACCACCTCCAGTTTCTTTAAATGTGGAAAAACGGCATCCAAATAAATAAATGGAATAGATCAATATCTATTCATTTTGAGATAGTCTAATAGTAATACAGTCATAGTATCTCGAATGTGTGGTATAAATACAATATAATAGCTATTTACCTACTCATTTTGAGATAACTCAATCTAATAATAATACATTTATTATTATGAGGTGTAAATCTATTTTAGTGCTCAGTGCCTTTAGGTTTTAAAAGGGCATACTGCATTGATTTTAAGTACCGTTTGCCTTTTGGAGAGAAATAGAGGCATACAAATACATAAATGGAATAGATCATTACCTATTCACTTTGGAATAGGCTAATAGTAATACATTCATAGTAGTGGGGTATAAATAATAATAATAATAATTATTATTATTATAGCTATTTACTAGGCCTGGGCAATCCATGGTTTTAAATGGTTCTGAAGTACTTACAAAACCAAAGTTTTGGTGGCGAACATTTCAGAACTCTAACAAAACTTTCAAATTTTCGTTATAAAAGGCAGTTTCTAATTGGTTCTGTCTTAAAAATCGCCAATAATGAAATAATGAAATTTTGAAGTTTTTGTTAGAGTTCTGAAATGTTCACCACCAGAACTTTAGCAACACTGTAGAAGCAAAGCACCAGCGCCACCTAGTGTTCACCACCAGAACTTTAGTTTTGTAAGTACTTTAGAACCATGGATTGCCCAGGCCTACTAATTACCTACTAATAATAACACATTTATTACTATGCGCCGTAATTCTATTTTAGTGTTCACAGCCTTTAGGTTTTCAAGGGGACATTGCATTACTTTTAAGCACTGTCACCACCTCCAGTTTCTTTAAATGTGGAAAAACTGCATCCAAATAAATAAATGGAATAGATCATTACCTACTCATTTTGAGACAGGCTTAATAGTAATACAATTAATAGTATCTCTAAAGTGGGGTATAAATAAATCTAATAATAATATAACTATAATAGCTATTTACCTACTCATTTTGAGACAGGCTTAGTAGTAATACAATTAACAGTATCTCCAAAGCGGAGTATAAATAAATCTCATAATATATAATATAATAAATATAATAGCTATTTACCTACTCATTTTGAGACAAGCTAATAGTAACACAATGAATAGTATCTTCAAAGTGGGGTATAAATAAATACGATAATAATATAATAAATATAATGGCTATTTACCTACTCATTTTGAGACAAGCTAATAGTAATAAAATGAATAGTATCTTCAAAGTGGGGCATAAATAAATATAATAATAATATAATAAATATAATAGCAATTTACCTACTCATTTTGAGACAAGCTAATAGTAATACAATTAATAGTATCTCCAAAGTGGGGTATAAATAAATATGATAATAATATAATAAATATAATAGCTATTTACCTACTCATTCTGAGACAAGCTAATAGTAATACATTCGTAGTATCTCCAAAGTGGGGTGTAAATAAATATGATAATAATATAATAAATATAATAGCTATTTATCTACTCATTTTGAGACAAGCTAATAGTAATACAATTAACAGTATCTTCGAAGTGGGGTGTAAATAAATCTAATAATAATATAATAATAAATATAATAGCTATTTACCTATTCATTTTGAGACAGGCTTAGTAGTAATACAATTAATAGTATCTCTAAAGTCGGGTGTAAATAAATCTAATAATAATATAATAAATATAATAGCTATTTACCTACTCATTTTGAGACAAGCTAATAGTAATAAAATGAATAGTATCTTCAAAGTGGGGTATAAATAAATATGATAATAATATAATAAATATAATAGCTATTTATCTACTCATTCTGAGACAAGCTAATAGTAATAAAATGAATAGTATCTTCAAAGTGGGGTATAAATAAATATGATAATAATATAATAAATATAATAGCTATTTATCTACTCATTTTGAGACAAGCTAATAGTAATACAATTAACAGTATCTTCGAAGTGGGGTGTAAATAAATCTAATAATAATATAATAATAAATATAATAGCTATTTACCTACTCATTTTGAGACAGGCTTAGTAGTAATACAATTAATAGTATCTTCAAAGTGGGGTGTAAATAAATCTAATAATAATATAATAAATATAATAGCTATTTACCTACTCATTTTGAGACAGGCTTAATAGTAATACAATTAGTAGTATCTCCAAAGTGGGGTATAAATAAATCTAATATAATATAATAGCTATTTACCTATTCATTTTGAGACAAGTTAATAGTAATACAATTAATAGTATCTCCAAAGTGGGGTATAAATAAATCTAATAATATAAATATAATAGCTATTTACCTATTCATTTTGAGACAGGCTTAATAGTAATACAATTAGTAGTATCTCCAAAGTGGGGTGTAAATAAATGTAACAATAATATAAATATAATAGCTATTTACCTATTCATTTTGAGACAGGCTTAGTAGTAATACAATTAGTAGTATCTCCAAAGTGGGGTATAAATAAATCTAATAATAATAATATAAATATAATAGCTATTTACCTATTCATTTTGAGACAAGTTAATAGTAATACAGTTAATAGTATCTCCAAAGTGGGGTATAAATAAATCTAATAATATAATAATAAATATAATAGCTATTTACCTATTCATTTTGAGACAATCTAATAGTAATACATTCGTAATATCTCCAAAATGGGGCATAAATAAATATAATAATAATATAATAAATGTAATAGCTATTTACCTACTCATTTTGAGACAAGCTAATAGTAATACAATGAATAGTATCTTCAAAGTGGGGTATAAATAAATATAATATATAATATAATATAATAAATATAATAGCTATTTACCTATTCATTTTGAGACAAGTTAATAGTAATACAGTTAATAGTATCTCCAAAGTGGGGTGTAAAAAAATCTAATAATAATATAATAAATATAATCATAATATAATAAATGTAATAGCTATTTACCTATTCATTTTGAGACAAGTTAATAGTAATACAATTAATAGTATCTCCAAAGTGGAGTGTAAATAAATCTAATAATAATATAAATAGCTATTTACCTACTCATTTTGAGACAAGCCAATAGTAATATATTCATAGTATCTCCAAAGTGGGGTATAAATAAATATAATATATAATATAATAAATATAATAGCTATTTACCTACTCATTTTGAGACAAGCTAATAGTAATACAATTAATAGTATCTCCAAAGTGGAGTGTAAAGAAATCTAATAATAATATAGTAAATATAATAGCTATTTACCTACTCATTTTGAGATAGCTCAATCTAATAATAATACATTTACTACTCTGAGGCGTAAATCTATTTTAGTGCTCGGTGCCTTGAGGTTGTAAAAGGGCCTCCTGCATTGATCTTAAGCCCTGTGTGCATACGAATACAGATAACGATTGCAATGCTCCAACTCTCGCCCGAATGGCCTGCCCTTCTGCCCAAGGCCTCCCTCACGCCCTCCCCTGAGGCCCAGGAGGCCATTCCTTCGCCCTGAATTGAGAACAGGGAGGCCTTGCGACCACCAAGGCCTTCCCCACCCGCTCCCAGGCTTCGAAGTCGACGGGAGAGAAGAAGGCCCTTCCCTCCACTCGTGGGCCTGCCCCCCTTGGATCCCTCGCCGCTTCTCGCCGCTTACCTGGGGATGGAGGAGGAGGCGGCAGCCGCAGGGCCCGCCTCGCTCGCCGGTCTCTCACACAGACAATATGGCGGAGGCTCAGCGCTCAGCCAAGCCAGCCGCAGGGCCTCAAAGCGAGGCTGGCCGGAAGCGGAAGCCGCTCCCTCGCCGGTTAGCGCACGCACGTACGTTCGCTCGCTCTAGGCGCGCACGACTCTGTCGCCAGAAGAGGAACTTCTGCGCCTGCGCAGGAAGAGGCCCCAGCGTTCTAAGCCCTGGAGTGTTCTCTGCGCATGCGCCATTTTTCAGTGCATGGAAGGATAGGGATGAAGCATTCCAGCAACTACATGTAGTGCTTTGGAAATAATAATAATAATATATTATTATTAATAATAATATATTAAAAATAATACTTTTTGTTATGTTGTAAGGAGCATCCCAGCAACTACATCTACCTGGTGCTATGGAAATAATAATATATTACTAATAATAATATAATAACAATAAAATAATAGTAATAATTATAATAATATATTTTGTTATGTTGTAAGGCTTTTCAATGCAGGAAAGGATAGTTTGAGCATCCCAGAAACTTCATGGACATGGTGCTATGGAAGTAATAATAATATATTATATTAATAATAATAACAATACATTTTGTTATGTTGTAAGGCTTTTCAATGCAGGAAAGGATAGATTGAGCATCCCAGAAACTTCATGGACGTGGTGATATTGAAGTAATAATAATATATTATATTAATAATAATAACAATACATTTTGTTATGTTGTAAGGCTTTTCAATGCAGGAAAGGATAGTTTGAGCATCCCAGAAACTTCATGGACATGGTGCTATGGAAGTAATAATAATATATTATTATATTATTAATAATAATAATAATACATTTTGTTATGTTGTAAGGCTTTTCAATGCAGGAAAGGATAGTTTGAGCATCCCAGAAACTTCATGGACATGGTGCTATGGAAGTAACAATATATATTATTATATTATTAATAATAGTAATAATACATTTTGTTATGTTGTAAGGCTTTTCAATGCAGGAAAGGATAGATTGAGCATCCCAGAAACTTCATGGACGTGGTGATATTGAAGTAATAATAATCTATTATATTAATAATAATAATACATTTTGTTATGTTGTAAGGCTTTTCAATGCAGGAAAGGATAGATTGAGCATCCCAGAAATTTCATGGACATGGTGCTATGGAAGTAACAATAATATATTATTATATTATTAATAATAATAATACATTTTGTTATGTTGTAAGGCTTTTCAATGCAGGAAAGGATAGATTGAGCATCCCAGAAACTTCATGGACATGGTGCTATGGAAGTAACAATAATATATTATTATATTATTAATAATAGTAATAATACATTTTGTTATGTTGTAAGGCTTTTCAATGCAGGAAAGGATAGATTGAGCATCCCAGAAACTTCATGGACATGGTGCTATGGAAGTAACAATAATATATTATTATATTATTAATAATAATAATACATTTTGTTATGTTGTAAGGCTTTTCAATGCAGAAAAGGATATAGTTTGAGCATCCCAGAAACTTCATGGACATGGTGCTATGGAAGTAATAATAATATATTATTATATTAATAATAATAATAATACATTTTGTTATGTTGTAAGGTTTTTCAATGCAGGAAAGGATAGTTTGAGCATCCCAGAAACTTCATGGACATGGTGCTATGGAAGTAATAATAATATATTATTATATTAATAATAATAATAATACATTTTGTTATGTTGTAAGGCTTTTCAATGCAGGAAAGGATAGATTGAGCATCCCAGAAACTTCATGGACATGGTGCTATGGAAGTAATAACAATACATTTTGTTATGTTGTAAGGCTTTTCAATGCAGGAAAGGATAGTTTGAGCATCCCAGAAACTTCATGGACATGGTGCTATGGAAGTAATAATAATATATTATTATATTAATAATAATAATAATACATTTTGTTATGTTGTAAGGTTTTTCAATGCAGGAAAGGATAGTTTGAGCATCCCAGAAACTTCATGGACATAGTGCTATGGAAGTAATAATAATATATTATTATATTAATAATAATAATACATTTTGTTATGTTGTAAGGTTTTTCAATGCAGGAAGGGATAGTTTGAGCATCCCAGAAACTTCATGGACATAGTGCTATGGAAGTAATAATAATATATTATTATATTAATAATAATAATACATTTTGTTATGTTGTAAGACTTTTCAATGCAGGAAAGGATAGTTTGAGCATCCCAGAAACTTCATGGACATGGTGCTATGGAAGTAATAATAATATATTATTATATTGATTATAATAATAATACATTTTGTTATGTTGTAAGGTTTTTCAATGCAGGAAAGGATAGTTTGAGCATCCCAGAAACTTCATGGACATGGTGCTATGGAAGTAATAATAATATATTATTATATTATTATTAATAATAATAATAATACATTTTGTTATGTTGTAAGGTTTTTCAATGCAGGAAAGGATAGTTTGAGCATCCCAGAAACTTCATGGACATGGTGCTATGGAAGTAATAATAATATATTATTATATTATTATTAATAATAATAATACATTTTGTTATGTTGTAAGAAAGCGCGCATGGGCAAATGAAGCTGTTCCTGTTGGCTGGCACAGGGAATGGCCGTAGAAATGTTGCGATCTAAGAACATCTTGCCCATATGGCCGATAACATACCGTGAGAATGAGAAATTAATACTGCGCCACAGTTTATTAGCAAATGAGAATGTAGTGCTGAACAATGCTGTGTTTAACTGGGTAAAAGAAATGGGTTCATGTGTGCCAGCCTATTGCAAGTTGTGAAGATGGGTGGGATCAAGGGACTGTCGCCATTGAATGTATAAAACCTGAGTGTTGGCGTTTGGTCAGGGCTCTGCCATATTAGCAGCCGTTATGCTAGGCAGACTCCGTCAGCTGATGTTTTGGAAATAAAGATTGGCTTCAGTTGGACCAGTATCAATTGTTGCGTCGTTCGTTCCTGTGCCCGCACGAAAGTCGCCGCCTGAGAGTTAGAGGTATTTGCCTGGGAGTTTTGGGACTCCAGATATCCGCTACATCTTGGTGACCCCGACGTGATGGAAAAGGCAATGCTGACGGGTCTGTAACGCTGACAACGCAATTCTGTTGGCAGGACGGCCCTCGTTCGCAGGTGAGGAGCTGGGAAGACTTAGGAGGGCTGAGAAGGGGCCCCGCAAAACCAAACGACCGGCTGCCTAACTCGTCCCAGAGCACCGCTTGCTGAACCCAGGGACCGCAATTATCATATACTGCCAGTGAAGCCAAAGGAGAGGGAAGTCCGGGGGCGCAGTTGGCATAGCTGTGCCTAGTGAGAAATCCGGCATCTAAGGCACGCCGAGGGAAAGTCGGGGGTGCCGGAGGACCGTGCACCTAGTGAGCAATCCCGGGGTCTGCAGGAATCGGCAAGTATATAGCTTTTTACACTATCACTTAGGGAACATACACCACTGGAAGGGGGGCAAGCACTGAAGTGTTCTTGGCCACTAGAGATGGGAGGAGCGGGATCCAAGGAAAAGAAAGAAACACCTCTGAACTGTGTGTTAGTCAACTGGGACAGGTTTTGCAGGTTAGCAGTGGAGGGAAAGCCGTAAGACTTGAAAGATTACAGGCTCAAGAACCTGTGCACAGAGGTGTGGCCGGCTGTCCCAGAGATTAGCTGGCTGAAGGCAGGAACCTGGGATCTGAGAAAATGTATGCAGCTAGAATCCTATTGTTTCGAAGTACATCCATCTGATCAATGGATTTACTCCGCGACTTGGATGAGATTGGTTTCGGAAGGAGTGTGGTGGGCAGGTCCAAAGGAGCCGGCCCGAGAGGGATGTTTTGTTAGCCGAAAGGCAGGGAGGAAAACTCTGGTACTGCAAGCAGAGCCGGAAGAATTGCCACCCTTGAGGAGAAGACCAGGGCGAAGGGAGAATGCCGCCGCAGGAGTGGGGGGGGCCCAATGCACCTCCGCTCGATGCGATTCTAAATTTCCCCATCCAAGCCCCGAACGCAGCCCCCATCCTTGAAGCAAGCTCAGCCGCACAGATGGCGTCCCTGGCTGTGACGCAAGCTGAAGCGGCGAATCTTGTTTCAACTGCGACACCTCCCCCATGAATCCTCCAATGATGCCCCAGCCCATTATAGCGAGCCTGCCAGTCGCGGACCCCCGCGTGATGTTCCCATCAATCATGGCCACGTCACCCGCCGCAACGGCTCCGTTAATGTCATCACAAGCCATGGCGGCCTACCCTATTTCGCATTCAGAACATAATCCGTTCTACGGAAATCCACCCGCATATCAAGTCCCCCAAGTAGATGAAATTCACTATCCGATAGAGGAAGCAAGAGAAGTAGAAAGGAGAGCAAGATGGTCGTCCCCAGATGTTGAAAGAACGATAGGGCGTTCACCGGACAGAAAGGGAGAGGAAGAGGACCCTGTCGCCATTAAGGGGGTGATAGAGCATTCCCCGAGAGACAGGAGAAGATGCTCTCTGGAGCCCGTGAGAACGATGGTGCGTTCTCCGGAACCAAGTAGAAAAGACTGTCAGAGGTCGCTGGAAGTTTCACCCATGCGAACCAGAAGCAAGTCCCGGGAGGAAGCGGGATCCGTTGTAGAGACGAGGGGGGCTTTGGAGATGCCAATCCGTCAAGTGCCACTTCTGGATGCAAATAATAGGGTAGTGCAAGCCTTTCAAATAGTTCCTTTTAATTCAAGTGATATATTTAATTGGCGGACGCATACGCCCCTATTCGGAACAGCCGAAAGCGATGGCAGACTTGTTGGAGGGCATAGTTGCAACGCATGACCCAACGTGGTGGGACTGTAAACAACTTTTAAACGCATTGTTTACGGCAGCAGAGAGGAGGAACATCATTAATCAAGCTAGATTAATGGCTCAAGAGGGACATGGAGATGTAGATCCGGTCAGATATGGAGATGCAAGATTCCCACTAGAGACAGATCCGGGATGGGACCCAAATGAGGAGGTGAAGAATACAGGTATCTCCTACGAGTAATGAGAATAAACACAAGGTATAGCAACAAAGAGGGAAAACACAGTACCTGGGTGCAATTTAAATAAACACACGGTGGTGCTGTAGACCAGCAGCGCTATATGAATGGCAATAAAGAATCCCAATAAGCAGCGTGGGAATAATCTGCCCCAAACTAAAGTATGATACTACGGCCAGCGGTGTAATATTATGTGGTCAGATGGACAAGATACAGCAAGGGAACCCGCAAGATCAGTAATTAACTACAATTCCCAGAAGAGTTGGCGATAGGCGGAAATAGCGTAAATCCGGTCACTTCCTGTGGAGTCCTGGCGATGGATAGATGGCGCTTAACCGTGGCCTACAGTTCCCAGGGGCCCTGGCGGTGCGTGAAGGAAGTCTCGCGATGTAGGACTCGCAATGTAGAAGCTCCGGGTGGCTCCTCGGAGGTCTCGCGATATCGCGGCGAGCGGCGTTCGCCCGGTGGCGAGACCGCAGTATCGTGGTCTCGCGAGAGTGCGGAGCGGGCCCATAACGTAAACAAAAGTTCCAAATATAGGAATATCAAGTAAATAATAATAAAAGGCTGTGTCGCAACTCGATTAAAGCAGCATAGGGGCTGCAAATGGATGTGACCGGGCCGCACGTCGCTCCTGTGATTCAGGGCCGATCAGCTGCAGGGGCCAGCGTGGCTGTGCTGGGAACCGGCAATCCCAGCACAGCCACGCTTGGCCCCTGCAGCTGACCGGCCCTGAATCACAGGAGCGACGTGCGGCCGGTCACATCCATTTGCAGCCCCTATACTGCTTTAATCGAGTGCGACACAGCCTTTTATTATTATTTACTTGATATTCCTATATTTGGAACTTTTGTTTACGTTGCGGCCGCTCTACTCAGCGGACGATACTGCGGTCTCGCCACGCCACCCGAACGCGGCTTGCCGCGATATCGCGAGACTTCCTCCGAGGAGCCACCCAGAAGCTCTACATTGCGAGTCCTACATCGGAGACTCCTTCACGCACCGCCAGGCCCTGGGAACTGTAGGCCACGGTTGCGCTATCATCCATTGCCAGGACTCCACAGGAAGTGACCGGATTTACGTCATTTCCGCCTATCGCCAACTCTTCTGGGAATTGTAGTTAATTACTGATCTTGCGGGTTCCCCTTGCTGTATCTTGTCCATCTGACCACATAATATTACACCGCTGGCCGTAGTATCATACTTTAGTTTGGGGCAGATTATTCCCACGCTGCTTATTGGGATTCTTTATTGCCATTCATATAGCGCTGCTGGTCTACAGCACCACCGTGTGTTTATTTAAATTGCACCCAGGTACTGTGTTTTCCCTCTTTGTTGCTATACCTTGTGTTTATTCTCATTACTCGTAGGAGATACCTGTTTTCTTCAGTTTGACACTTCAGGCTGTGTCCTGTTGTTGGTAGTATGGAGACTATCTCCACAGACAATGTTACTCAGCAAGAGATTGATGATTTAATTCAGGATTTAGGATTATTTGATGCCAATGAAGGAGCATCCTCTAGTACTGACCCACAGCCACATCTGGGAGCTGAGGAGTTAGCAGATAAGGAATTTAAGCGCATCAAATTACAATTAAATGCAGCCACGTTGGCAGAGTATCTAAGAAACTCTCTCATTCCCAGAGGGCTGAGGGTCCAGCTACCCCCGGGTCTTTTTGAAACTGATGATGACTTTGTGAAAGAATGGCATGTGATACTCGATCGTTGCTCCCGTGACCTTCTGATTTTGTTGGTTAGAACATCTAAAACCGAGGCTGAGAAACTCAAGGTTGAGATTGATGCTATTAGAGCAGATACAAGTAATCCCATTCCCCCCTGTGATCTGGAAAAAATTAAGAAGGACTGTAATAAGCTATACCAGGATGTCAAGCAGTACAAGATAAACAAATATAGGAGAGATCAGAAAGACTATAAAGACAAGAGAGTGTATAAGTTTTTCTACCAGAATACCTCCAGACCAGGGAGCAGACAAATCTCATTTGAGTCCCTCAATTCTAATAATTCAGGTGACCAGGGTAGGGACACAGACGCCTCAGGAGGATCAGAGACCAGAAATGAGTACTCACTCCGGAGCCGTAACCGTAATCAGCAGAATTATCGCCCCCAAAATTTTCACAGGGGACGGGGGAAACGGCGCAACACCTAGTCATGAACCTTTCCAGCTACCACTTGTCCACACGGGGGTGAATTTGGTTAATAAAGGTGCATCTTTCGTCCTGACACCAGGATGTTCAGATTTGAAAATCAGACAAGAGTTGGCTCATTTATTTCGTAAAATACGACTGAGGGAATTCTTTGTAGAAGATAACACCACTGACACTCAGACCAACTCCATGTATATTCCAACTAATAGCACATTCACACCGCATATGGTATCCCAAGAAATTAAGGTCTTTGAGGGGCTGGTCACCAAAGAAATTGCGGAAATTGACCATCATAAGGACAGATATAGTCGCAACTTCTCCGAGGAAGACCACACCATCTTGGTACGCCTGGGCAATCATCCAGACATCATATGGAAGCGGGCGGATAAGGCGGGGCTCTGGTATGCCTTAATAGGACGGACTACACCAACGAGGCCCTCAAGCAACTCAAGAACACTCGCTGTTATAGAAAATTACATTCGGACCCCACCACCAGATATTCCAAGATTATTGGTGATATTGTATATTATGGTGAAACCATGGGATATATCAACCCAAAAACGGCAGCTTTCCTTAACAACAAATTTCCCCGCATACCCCTGTTCTATACCCTCCCCAAGGTACACAAACCTCAAAGGCCCCCGGCAGGAAGACCCATTGTCTCGGGCTCCAACAGCATCACGGAACCCCTCGCAAAATTCCTTGACTTCCAACTTCAACCATTTGTTAAAAGGACACCTAGTTACATCAAGGACACGTGTGATTTCATCAAAAAGAATTGAAGATGCACCTATAGACACACAAGACATCTTAGTGGTAGCGGATATCGCTTCACTATATACCAACATCCCATTGGAAGATGCCAGGACCGTGGTAGCAGATACATTGGAAAGGAGACCTGCAACCCATGACTCCCCGACTGGTTACTTACTGGAACTTTTGGACTGTGTCCTCGAGTATAATTATTTCAAGTTCAAAGGCACCTTTTATTTACAAATCCAAGGAGTGGCAATGGGGTCACCTGTTGCCCCTTCGATTGCCAATCTCTTTATGGGACATTTGGAAGCCATCCACCTTTATTCCGACGATAACACGTACAAATTTCCTGGACTCAAGATGTACTGGCGCTACATAGACGATGTCTTTCTCGTGGCCCGACCCGATACCAACCTACTTGATTTACGCCAATGGATGAACTCTTGGCACCCCAACATCTCGTTTACTATGGAAGCCAGTCGTTCCAAAGTCGATTTTTTGGACGTTTCGGTTTTTAAGACCCATAATCAGAGACTAGGGGTAAGGACCTACCATAAACCCACCGAAAGGAATTCCTATTTACATTTTAAGAGCTACCATGCGCATGCTCTGAAAAACAATTTGCCATTTTCTCAGTTCCTGAGAGCAAAACGCAATTCTACCTTTGATGATGATTACCGTGCCGAAGCAGAGAGAATGTCCAATAACTTCATGGAAAGAGGATACCCCAGACAAGTTGTTCACGACGCTAGAAGAAGAGTAGACCACACCTCCAGAGAACGCACCTTACAAGCTGCCGCCAAAAAGTCCACAGCCACTCGTCTTGTGTGGCCATTAACCTTGACACCACATAGCCGAGAAATCAACAACATTGTGAAAAAAAACTGGCATATACTGAAATCCATCCCTGGGTTACAACAGCCTCCTATGATCGCATATCGCCGCACTAGAAATATAGGTGAAATATTAACACATACTGATCACGCCTTGCAGGCCACTAGGAGTACCCTCACACCGGGATGCAGACCGTGTGGCCACTGCGGCATTTGTAGATTCATTGACTCCAGCAAAACTATAGCTCACACTTATAAGAATAAAACATTTGATGTCAAAAGTTTCTCTACTTGTGCCACCCTGGGGGTGGTCTATGCCATCCTCTGCCCATGCAACCTGGTATATATTGGGCAAACCAGTAGAACTCTCAGAATCCGCATTACCGAACATCGTTCGAAAATTAGAACTGGTGCGATGGACAGCATTCTTTATTCCCACTATAAAAGCATGGGACACTCAGAGAACTCCTTGAGAGTAATGGCCTTACAAAAAGTTAATCATGCTCCTCATGCAGATCAGAGGAAAGCCCTTTTAAGGGCAGAGACTTCCTGGATCCAATTGGTAGGTTCTGAGTCCCCTAAGGGCCTCAACGAGCCACTGAGTATCTTAGCCCTAATTACTTGATTTAACTGATATACTGTAATGGTATAATAACCCACCTGGTTTGTACTTTTTGACCTTCCACTGTGAATGGGTAATTAAGCTGGATTACTACATGATGTATCCTTCGCTTTCTTTATGCTGGTATGTATTCTTATATGTATTAATGGCAATTGCCTGCTGTTATATTCTTCAATGTATTAATGTACTCCTATGTATGTGGTTGTTGCACCATGCTTATGACTATCCTGTTTGTTTTATTTTAGATGTGGTTATATATACATGAGAGCCCTGATGAAGCATTTGCCACGCAATTGTGGTCTTGGCGAAACGGGCTGGTGCCTCTTATTGCCTAAAGTGACTATTGTCAGGCTATACCCGTTGGCTCACATCGTGTCATTTATCTACATCTGAAGGATTATGCAAATGATGCTGTCTAAATGAACAATATAGTATTTTTTCACGGAGAACCATTGTGTTTTGTTTGATTGACTTGAACCTGGGAGACACTGATACCTCCTGGACCCATAGGGTGCAGCCCCACATCATCGATTACTGGGATTATCTATAAATGCCACTGGGATACTGAGATTGCCGGTTCCCAGCACAGCCACGCTTGGCCCCTGCAGCTGACCGGCCCTGAATCACAGGAGCGACGTGCGGCCCGGTCACATCCATTTGCAGCCCCTATACTGCTTTAATCGAGTTGCGACACAGCCTTTTATTATTATTTACTTAATATTCCTATATTTGGAACTTTTGTTTACGTTGCGGGGCCCGCTCCGTACTCTCGTGAGACCACGATACTGCGGTCTCGCCACCCGGGCGAACGCCGGCTCGCCGCGATATCGCGAGACCTCCGAGGGAGCCACCCGGGAGCTCTACATTGCGAGTCCTACATCGCGAGACTTCCTTCACGCACCGCCAGGGCCCCTGGGAACTGTAGGCCACGGTTGCGTCATCTATCCATCGCCAGGACTCCACAGGAAGTGACCGGATTTACGTCATTTCCGCCTATCGCCAACTCTTCTGGGAATTGTAGTTAATTACTGATCTTGCGGGTTCCCCTTGCTGTATCTTGTCCATCTGACCACATAATATTACACCGCTGGCCGTAGTATCATACTTTAGTTTGGGGCAGATTATTCCCCACGCTGCTTATTGGGATTCTTTATTGCCATTCATATAGCGCTGCTGGTCTACAGCACCACCGTGTGTTTATTTAAATTGCACCCAGGTACTGTGTTTTCCCTCTTTGTTGCTATACCTTGTGTTTATACCCAAATGAGGAGGCCCATCGTGAACGTATCAGAGAGTTCCAGCAGATACTTTTAAAAGCAATAAGGAAAGGGCCGCCCAGGCCCTCCAATATACAAAAGATACAGGGGGTGCAACAGGAAAAGACAGAAACACGTGCTGCGTTTTTGGAAAGATTAGAAGAAGCATACAGAAAGTATAGCCCCTACAACCTAGAGCAAAATGACGCTCTAACGCAATCCTTCATTTCACAATCATCAGGAGACATTAGAAAGATGATACAAAAGCAACCAGGATTTCTGGGAAAGACAATGAACTTTTAGCACTAGCTGACCAGGTTTATATGGCACGGGAGCAAGTAGAGGAAGAGAGAAAAGACAGAAAGAAGAAGGAAGGATACAAGGTGTTGTTAAATATGATGGATGAGAGAC
>JARBWK010000005.1:9443963-9633610 GCA_030556195.1 Anolis apletophallus | reverse complement strand
CAACAGAGGTACAGTCAGAGAGTGATGCTGCACACGTGTAGAGATTAGAAAAGTGGGTTTCTGTGCCAAGAATCAAGCAGGCACTGGCTCCGTGAATGTTACACTATGATTGGTGCTTCTAGCCACTGCTGTGATTTGCCAAAAGTACATCCCGTGCCTAGCGTAGATAACGTAGGCTCAGATTGGTCTAACAGTACAAGGCGTGAGGTTTGTTTACCTTAGTGCCAAATGGATAAGAACTGCGCATGAGCAGAGGGATTCTGCCCCTCCGTTGCTGGCAAGGAGTCTGCAGAAGCCAAATGTTGCTAGTTGGGAACATGAGAGTCCCAGCCACTGATAAATGTACTGTGGAAAGACTACCATAGAAATGTTCATTGTTCTAACAAATAGGAGGGGATTAAGATGTGATGCAAATGAAAATGTTATGTTTTATTGGATTAATGAAATGTTCTGTGACACCAGCCAATGATGTTTGTGAAATGTTTGTGAAGAAGGGCGGGCTTTGTGGATGCCGCCATGAAGGATATAAAAGCTTTGTGTTAAGAATGACCGGGGCCTTTGCCCTTTTACAGCGTGTTCTGTGGGCAACCCCACCAGCTGGTGTTAAATCAACAAATCTTTGACTTCATCAAGAGCAGTAAAGTTGTTGCGTGATTCCTCATCCTTGCGCCCGCACGAAAGGATAGATTGAGCATCCCAGAAACTTCATGGACATAGTAATAATAATATATTATTATATTAATATTATAATAATGCTATAAGAATGTAATAATAATATATTATTATATTAATAATAATAATACATTTTGTTATGTTGTAAGGCTTTTCAATGCAGGAAAGGATAGATTGAGCATCCCAGAAACTTCATGGACATGGTGCTATGGAAGTAATAGAAATATAATAGTTATTAATTAATACATTTTTGTTATGCCTTAAGCCAGGCAAAGTAAGCCCCCTCTATAAATATTTATAGAGGTTGGTGGGGACGAGGGATAGGGCCTTCTCGGTAGTGGCCTCCCGTCTGTGGAACGCACTCCCTATTGATATTCGATCAGCTTCATCCCTCCTGGCATTCAGAAAAAGAGTGAAATCCTGGTTATGGGACCAAGCTTTTGCACCTTAGCATGACATGGCACTTTAGATTGGTTAGATGGCAAACTGGTGGTTAAGACCTAATGCTTATGGATGGAATACTGTTTTAATTGTGATGAATGTACATGATGCATTTTGATGTTAATTGTATTTTGATGTATTTTAATTCTAGTTGCATTTTAATGTATTTTAATCTTAACTGTTGTTTTTATTATATGTATATTGTGTGGCATCGAATCATTGCCGTTGTAAGGCCGCTCTGAGTCCCCCCACGGGGGTTGAGAAGAAGCGGGTTATAAACAATGGAAATAAATAAATAAATAAATAATGCAGGAAAAGATATAGATTGAGCATCCCAGCAACTACCTCTACCAGTGCTATGGAAATAATAATGATTTATAATATATTATTATGTGTTATTAATTAATACGTTTTGTTATGTTGTAAGGCAACACTGCCCCTTTTTTCAGTGCAGGAAAGGATTGAGCATCCCAGCAACTACCTGTACATGGTGCTATTAAAATAATAATAATTTATAATATATTATTATATTACTAATTAATACATGCTGTTATGTTATAAGGCAATACTACCCCTTTGTTCAGTGCAAGAAAAGATATAAATTGAGCATCCCAGAAACTGCATGTACATGGTGCTATGGAAATAATAATAATATAATTATTATTAATTAATACATTTTGTTATGCTGCAAGACAAAGTTAGCCCCTTTTTAGTGCAGGAAAGAATATAGATTGAGCATCCCAGAAACTGCATATACGTGGTGCTATGGAAATAATTATAATATAATAATAATACATTTTGTTATGTTACAGCATATAAGGCAACACTACCCCTTTTTTTCAGTGCAGGAAAGAATTGAGCATCCCAGCAACTACCTGTACATGGTGCTATGAAAATAATAATAAAAATGTATAATATATTATAATAAATATTACTAATTAATACATGTTGTTATGTTATGGCAACACTACCTCTTTTTTTCAGTGCAGGAAAAGATGGAACATCCCAGCAACTACATGTACATGGTGCTATGGTCATTATTATTATTATTATTATTATTATTTTATTATTATAAGCATTAATACATTTTGTTATGTTATAAGGCAACACTACCCCTTTTTTCAGTGCAGGAAAGAATTGAGCATCCCAGCAACTACCTGTACATGGTGCTATGAAAATAATAATAAAAATTTATAATATAATAAATATTACTAATTAATACATGTTGTTATGTTATAAGGCAACACTACCTCTTTTTTCAGTGCAGGAAAAGATGGAACATCCCAGCAACTACATGTACATGGTGCTATGGTCATTATTATTATTATTATTATTATTATAGTACTATAAGTATTAATATATTTTGTTATGTTGTAAGGAAAAACTTGACTTTTATTTCAGTGCAGGAAAGGATACAGATTGAACTTTCTTGATCAAAATGCTGAAAAACAGAAGTGTTTTTGATTTTCAGATTTTTAGGAGACATCTACACTCTAGAATTAATGCAGTTTGGCACCACTTTAACTGTCATTGCCAAAGCCAGGTATGGGCAAACTTTGTCCCCCTGGGTGTTTTTGTAAGCTGTTGGGAATTGTGGGAGTTGAAGTCCAAAACCCCTGGAGGAGAGTCGAAGTTTGCCCATGCCTACTCAAGGCTATGAAATCCTGGGAGTTGTAGTTTTACAAGGTCCTTCCACACAGCTGATTAAAATCCCACATTTTCTTATCTGAGCTGGAATATATGGCAGTGTGGACTCAAGATATAACCCAGTTCAACGCAGATAATGTGGGTTTTCAGCCTTTATATTCTGTGTTATATGGCTATGTGGAAGGACCCATAACCTCCTAGAGTGCTAGTGCCTCACTAAACTACCACTCCCAGGATTCCCTGTGTGTTGAGCCAGGCCAGTTAAAAGTGGGGACAAACTACAGACTTTCCAAACTTTCCATGTTGTCAACACGCTTTTCTTCACATGCATCCTTTCGCAACTTGGTTATGGTTTCACAATACGGTATAGTTTCCTCGATAACTGCTGAAGTGCTTATCACAAACATCATTTTGAACAGCTTTTGTTTTCTTTATTTTTTTTTTTTGATCTTAAATTATTCTTCCTTTTGTTTTTTTTAATTGATATTTTCCACAATGTACATTGGGGAGCGGGAGGGAGGGGTAATACAATTTATTCAAATTATTGTTAGCAGTGTAATAAGTTTAAATGAATCATCACAGAAAAATGATGTGAAGGTCAAGTAAACATTGCAATTTATAACATTATGTTACATCAATGTTTTTAGTCTCTATTCTCTTGGCATCCTTCAAAATACTAACTTTTTAAAAAGTCAAAGTTTCTTCTGTATAAAGGAGGGGTATTGTTTTCTATAAGATCTGTGTATTAGTAACTTCACCATCTTAGTGATAATTACTGCAACTTAATCAAAAACTTCTGCAGCTTATAAACATAACACTTGAACAACACTAGTACTCTGCTTCTGTAGTGATTAAACCCCTCTGGAGGTTTTTAAACAGAGACTGGATGGCCATATGATGATGCCTTGACTGGCTGAAGGGGGTTAGACTAGGTGCCCTTTGGGAGTCTCTTCTAGTGGAGTCTCCTTCTCTGGAGGTTTTTGAACTGAGGCTGGATGGCTGTCTGTTGGGAGGGCTTTGACTGTGTCTTTTTGTCTGGGTGAAGGAAGTTAGACTAGATGCCCTTTGAGGGTCCCTTTTGTGCTTTTCTTCCGACCGCATGACAGAAAGCTCTGTTTCAGGCACAGGTAAATTTTGGCTCCTCAGGTGTTTTGGACTTCAACTCCCACAATTCCTAACAGCCTACTGGCTGTTAGGAATTGTGAGAGTTGAAGTCCAAAACAGCTGGAGGGCCGAAGTTTGCTCGTGCCTAATAGATGCACCTAAGTCAGTGTTTCCCAACCAGTGTGCCGGGTCACACTAGTGTGCAGTGAGCGATCATCAGGTGTGCCGTGGGAAATTGGAACCTCCAGGAAGGGGGGGGAAGTCTAGTGTGTTGAAGTATAAAAACCCTAAGAAACCTACCTCGATAAAGGCACAAAATTACACACACACACCCACACACACACATTGTCTACTTGGTCTCTCCCTCTCCATGCATTGGGAAGGCCCGCCTCGCTTTCCCCAAGTAGAGACCTCCTCTTGCCTCCTCTGGGTTCTGTGTGGGAATTTTGGCCCAGTTCAGAATGCTCTTTGATTATAGGGGAACTACAAATCACAGCAACTACAACTCCCAAATGTCAAAGTCTATTTTCCCTGAACTCCATCTGCATTCATATTTGGGCAAATTGAAGGTCAATGCCCACCAAACTCTTATAGCATTTTCTCTTGGTTATGGGAATTCTGTGTGGGAAGATTGTGTCTTTCTACCATTCCTGCCAGGATATCTATGTTGAGTTCATCAATACAGGCTCAGGTTTCACACTGAGTGTATAAATACATTTAAAAACATGTTAACTATATGCATTACTGTGTTAGAGTGTCATTTTGTGTCATTTTGGTTGGTGGTTTGCTCCAGGATTTTGCAAATGTAAAAAGTGTGCCGTGGCTCAAAAAAGGTTGGGAAACACTGACCTAAGTGACCAACTAAATACTGCTGAATCCACTGGAAGTAAAGGTTGCAGATCATGAGGTTCACCACTAGAGGACATCTTCGATCTATAAGTTGTGTGCCTTCAAGTCTTTTCCAACTTATGGTGGCCCCAAAAAGTTAATTTTATTACAGTGTTTTCTTGTTAAGGTTTATTTGGAGGAGGTTTGCCATTGCCTTCCTCGGGGGCTGACCAGGGTAACCATGTCCCAAGCAGGTACCATATTTATTTTTTAAATTTTATTTACGTTATTTCTATCCTGCCCATATCAGCCCGAAGGCAACTCAGGGCGGCGATGTTTGAATATTGTTTTAGTATGAACTACTTATTAAAAACATGTTTTGTTGAATGGGTTCCATTTGTATGCAGCCCCAAGATCCTAAAGTTAATAGCTAGGTATAGATATGCTAATAATAGTTTAAATATTTTAATAAATAAGAACATGCCTCTGTTAGGACTGCTGGAAGGAGAGTGGGCAGAAGAAAGACTTCATTTCTGCCCAGAAAGGAAAGGGAATTGCTGGGAAGGGATGATGGGTGAGTCTACATGGTAGAATTAATACAGTTTGATACCAATTTAAATGCCAATTCTCATTGCTATAAAAGCATGAAGTTTGTAATTTTACAAGGTGTTTAGCCTTCTCTGTATACAAACCAAAACAATTTATTTTATTTCGGGATTTTACCCCGCTCTTCTCAACCCCCAAGGGGGGACTCAGAGCGGCTTACAGTACGGCACAATTCGATGCCCACATAATAACAATATAAACCCCAAATCCCTTCAACAATTAAAATACATTAAAAATACATTAAAATACAACTACATTAGCACCATACACATTCACTCTGGATTAAAACAATGTTCAGTCCATAAAAACATTGGCCATAATCACCCACTTTCATTAAAAACCAATCTAAAATGCTGCCTTGTGCTGGTGTACGAATGCCTGGTCCCACAGCCAGGATTTTACTTTTTTTCCTGAAGGCCAGGAGGGATGTGGTGGATCGTACATCAATAGGAAGTGCATTCCACAGGCGGGGAGCCACCACCGAGAAGGCCCTATCCCTCGTCCCCACCAGCCTCATCTGAGACGTAGGTGGGAGCGAGAGCAGGGCCTCCCCGGATGATCTTAGATTGCGAGGTGGGACGTAGCGGCTGATGCGTTCGGACAAGTAAGCTGGGCCAGAACCGTATAGAGCTTTAAAGGTCAAAACCAGCACTTTGAATTGAGCCCGGAATTGGACAGGCAGCCAGTGGAGCTGACACAACAGGGGGGTGGTATGCTCCCTGTATGTAGCTCCTGTAGTTCCTTTCAAGACTAAACTACTACAAGTGGGGCATAAACAAAAACTCAAGATGCTGCTGAACATATAAACCAAATCTATTGATAATTATATATCCTGGCTCAATAGCCTCCATCCAGAATTAGGCTTCACAAAGAGTATTTTTTAGCTTCACAATATAAATCATAAACAGCTTACTCTCAGGTAAGTGGAAATGATGAAGATCAATGTCTCAAACTTATAATATAGGAAACAGTCATTCCAGGTATATTCTCACCAGATAGTCCCAGGGCATCCTTAATCTTTCCAAATGAAAATATCAAGTGAAAGTTCAATCCAATCCTTCGTTGTGAATAGTAACATAGGATAATCCAGAAAAATAAAGTTCCAACGGCTTGATCCAAAGAGACGGTAGGGCAAATGCCCGCGCTGGACCAGGGGCTTCGTCGGGACCAGGGATTCAATCCAGGAGAAATCGTTCCACCTTGGTTGTGATCATGCTTAGAACATAACTTGCATCATTCAACAAGGGCCAATGCCCAATGGTCAATATCACAGACAGGCCCTTCCAGAATAAAAGTTCAAGCCTATCAATCTCCAACAGAACAAACAATACAAATTCCTTACAGGTTAACAAATAAATCTTAATGCATATGACAAAGTGAGTTCAAAATACAAATGTTTTGCTTCTGTGCACCTTTTAAGTCGATTCTGACGTATGGCAGCCCTAATTGCAAGGTTTTCTCGGCAACATTTGTTTGGCGGTGGTTTGCCATTGTCTTTATAGGGAGCTGAGAGAGTGTGACTTTCCCAAGGTCACCTGGTAAGATTCATGGCTAAGCAGGGATTTGAAACTTGGTCTCCAAGGGTGTGGCCACACAGTATAATTAATGTAAAGTAATTTTATATCACAATTAAAACAGATAATAACACTTAAAATGTATTGAAAACATGATAATGGTGATAAATAAAACCAGAAGCCTTGTGATGCATCAGCTCTGTAGAATTAATGCAGTTTGAAACCACTTGGCTGTGGTACAATGATGTGTAATCCTGGAATTTGTAAATTCCTGAGGTACCAGTGCTTTTGGCAAAGAATGTTAAACATCTTATAAGATTGCAACTCCTGTGATTCCACAGCATTAAGTCATGTTAGGCCTTAGACCAGACTTGGGCAAATTTTGGCCCTACCGAGTGTTAAGAATTGTAGGAGTTGAAGTCCAAAACATGGCCAAAGTTTGCCCATACCTGGCTTAGACTGTTGCTGGGTCTTGTGGAAGCCAATCATCTAGACCAGTGTTTCCCAACCATTGTGCCGTGGCACACTAGTGTGCCTTGAGCGATCATTGGGTGTGCCGTGGGAAATTGGAACCTCCAACACCCTTTCTCCCCCCTCCTGCAGAACACTTTTTCTTCTCCACTCAGGCTCCCTTCTTCCCAGCCTCGCTCTGTTCGCTTTGCCTCGCTTTGCTCTGGGGCGAGTCTGCGCAGTAGCGCCCGCATGGGTCACGTCTTCCCCCCTCCCCTCTTGAACATGCTCACGCTGCCACCATGTATCAAAATGGTGGCAGAGGCGGCAGTGTAGAAGAAGAAGTAAGTTTTTGGCAGGAGGGGAAGAAAGGGCGCGAAGGGGAAGGGGGAGGAAGAGGTCTCTGTCAAAAGCTGGCATAGGCAAACTTGGACCTTCCAGGTGTTTTGGACTCCAACTCCCACCATTCCTAGCAGCCTCAGGCCCTTTTCCTTCCCCCCCCCCCTCAGCCAATTAAGCAGAAAAGGGCCTCGGGCTGTTAGGAATGGTGGGAGTTGAAGTCCAAAGCACCCAGAAGGCCAAAGTTTTCCCATGCCTGTTTTAGGGACCTTAAAGTGGTGAGCCTCCTTCCAACATTGTGATTCTGGATAGAAAACAAACAACAACATAACATAACATTCTTTGAGTCCACAGTGTTCTCTGGGTGTAGGTGAACTACAACTTCCAAACTCAAAGTCAATTCCCAAGCAAACCCTTTCGGTACTTTCTGATGGTAATGAGAGTTCAATATGACAAGTTTGGTTCAATTCCATTGTTGCAAGAGTTCAGGATGCTCTTTGATTGTGTGTTAACTATAAATCCCAGAAACTGTAACTCCCAAATGTCAAGGTCTATTTTCCCCAAACTCCATCTGTGTTCACATTCGGGCATATTGAGTATTCATGCCAAGTTTGGTCCTGATCCAACATTGTTTGAGTCCACAGTGCTCTCTGGATATAGGTGAACTACAACTCCAAAACCCAAGGTCAATGCCCACCAAACTCTTATAGTATTTTCTCTTGGTTATGGAAGTTCTGTGTGGGAAGTTTGTGTCTTTCTGCCATTCCTGCCAGGATAGCTATGTTGTGTTCATTGAAACAGGTCCAGGTTTCACACTGAGTGTATACATACATTTAAAAACATATTAACGATATGTATTACTGTGTTAGAGTGTCATTTTATGTCATTTTGGTTGGTGGTGTGCCCCAGGATTTTGTAAATGTAAATAATGTGCCGCGGCTCAGAAAAGGTTGAAAAACACTGATCTAGACTAACGGAAAATATATTCTACCTAAAGATTAGAAAGAACTTCCTGGTCTCGGAGCTGGTCTTTGGTCGTGGAATATGCTGCCTGGGAGTCTGGTGAAGTCTCCTTCTCTGAAGGCTCTTAAGCAGAGGCTGAATGGCCACTGGTCAAGAGTGCTTTGACTGTGTCTTCTTGCATAGCAGGGGATTGGACTGAGCAACCCTGGCAGTCTCTTCCAAGTTTAAAATTATTTGTGTCTAAGGAAGCTTTTTCCTGGATCCAGTGAAGCAATGGGGATTCTGCACCAGGTAGGTTCACAAGTAACCTGAGTCAAGAACTCTGTCCCTTTTCTTGAACGGACTCCTCATCTTCTTTGCCAGTTCCTCTCCCTCGCTCCTAGCTTTTCCATGAGTTAATGTCACTGTGGCAGCAGAGGTTGTGTGCCTTCAAATTGTGTCTGACTTATGGAGACCCTTTTTGGAGTGGAGAACGTTTACTGCTACCCAGCATGGCCAGATGGAGAATCAAGCCTGGCTCTCCGGAGTCCTTGTGCAACACTCAAACCACTATACCATGCTGCCTCTAACACTGTCATATTTTCCAGCATTTAGAATCATAGAAGGCTAGAGTGCGAAAAGATCACAAAGGCCACTGGAGCCCCCAGTGGTGCAATGGGTTAAAACCTTGTGCAGGCAGGACTGGTCAACCGACAGGTTGGCAGTTTGAATCCGGAGAGCAGGGTAAGCTCCCATCTGTCGAGCTAGCTTTTCATGCCTCCCACAGGACGGTAAAGCATCAATCATCCGGGCATCCCCTGGGCAACGTCCTTGCAGACAGCCAATTCTCTCACACCAGAAACGACTTGCAGTTTCTCAAGTTGCTTCTGATACAAAAAAAACAAAAAGAAAACAAAGGCCATTCAGTCTAACCCTCTTCTGCCAGGCAGATACACCTATTCAAAACACTCTGAGCAGATGGCCATCCAGTCTCTGCTTAAAAACCTCCAGAGAAGGTGACTCCACCAAACTCCAAGGCAGTCTATACCACCACTGAACAGCTCTTATCATGTGGTAGTTTTTACTAATGTTTAGTTGGAATCTCTTTCCCTGTCATTTGCATCCACTGCTCCATTGTGTTTTAGTCTCCAGAGCAGCAGAAAACAAATGTGCCCCTTCCTCAATGGGACACTTTCAAATATTTAAACATGGCTATCAGGTCCGCTCTCAGCTTCAGCAAATGCAATTCTATGGCCAGCTTGCCGAGGACAGTTCAGAAATTTATCTATTTTTGTTTATTCACGGTCTTGGGGATCCTCTGCCCTAATTCCAGCAAATGTGGAGAGCTGACTTTTTTAAAAAGGGGGAGCCCTGAAGTCTATTTAAAAGTATTAGATGTTAATATTTGGGGGTTTGAGGAGAGGCAATGGGGAGTCTGTAAAGGACCACAAAAACATCCTTTAGGGATTGGCTACATGTGGCCCCACCACGGTACTTTCCCACCATTGACAGAAGAATAAGTCTCAAGGCTGACTTATCCACTTCAGAGGCCCCTCCCGGCTGGGCCCCCACCTGCCTCCCAGTCCGTGGCCCACGTCTAAAGCTTCAGCTGAGGAGGTGTCAGAACAATCACTTGATAACAAGTCCTATTTTTAGAGTGAGGATACAGCCAGGGCCATGACAATGGGGGGAAGGGGGCTGGGTTTCCCCCCCAGTGGCCACTCGGCCTCAGAAAGGCCCGAAAGGTTTCCTCGATGACTTGGAGGCATACAATGCAAGGAAAATCGAGCCAAGAGAGACAGGGACGTTGGGTGCCAAAGATTATCTGCTCCTTTACCCAATGCCGTGACCCTGGGAGAGTTGCCGGAAAGCTGCCGTCAGTGAATGGGTGAGGCCCCTATCAATGCGGGAAAACAAGGTGAAACGTGGCCGGTGGACTCAGCTTTTCCACTGGGCCGCTCCAAGTCCTACTGGGGTTGTGGGCTGCTCCCATTTGGCCTGGCCCTAACCCTGTTTTGTTCCATTATTCCAAAGATACCTTTGTTTGTGTCCCAAAATGAAAAGTTCAAAAAGTACGCAAGGCAGGCCAATGGGAATATGGCAGACCAACATTCACCTATCCTCCTTCTTTCCTGTCCCATCTTTGTTGGGTTTCAAACAAGGGCCCTTTGAAAAATCTGTTGATTAAGGAGGCAGTCTGCAATCACTTAGAAGGTACGCTGGGATTACTAAAAGTCAGCGTGGATTTCTCAAAAATAAGTCATGCCAGACTAATCTTATTTCCTTTTTCAATAGAGTTACAAGCTTGGTAAATGCAGGGAATGCTGTGGATGTAGCATATCTTGATTTCAGCAAGGCCTTCGACAGAATCCCCCATGGCCTTCTTGCAAGCAAACTAGCTAAATGTAGGCCAGGCGATGCTACTATTAGGTGGATCTGTAATTGATTAAGCGACCAAAACCAAAGGGTGATTCTCTCCAATGGTTCCTCTTCAACCTGGAAAGAAGTGACTAGTTGAGTGCTTCAAGGTTCGGTCTTGGGTCCAGTTCTGTCCAACATCTTTATTAATGACTTGGGTGAAGGTTTAGAGGGCCTGCTAATCAAAGGCTCAGAATTCAAAATGACCTTGTACTCCAGAAGACAGAAGCAGAATTCAAGACGATGTTGACGGATTAGAGAGCTGATTGGCCAAAACTAACAAAATGAATTTCAACAAGGACAAATGTAAGATACTACACTTAGGCAGAAAAAAATGAAATTCAAAGATAACAGGATTGGCGATGCCTGGCTCGACAACAGTCTATGTGAGAAATATAGAGTCTTTTCTATCTCCTCCTCTTCCTCCTTTCCCCACAACTTCTTCTTTCCTCCTCCTCCTGTTCCTTCTCTGCTTCCTTTTCCTCCCTCCCTCTTTCTTTATCAATAAACATCTGAACTGAGTCATAGTGTATAATGCATACAGGTGTCTACATTCAGGTCATTATGTAACATATTCAAGGCAAATTCTTCATTGCTGAAAAAGAAATCACAGATTTGCATAATATTTCCATGTGCTAATTTATTAGGTGAGGATACAAATTTAGAAAGAACTGCTATGGGTTAAATATAATTCATTCATATTCTGGGGAAGATTGTGAGCAAGAAACCAATTTCCCTGCTGCTCTACCAACTGGCTTCCTGAGTGGCCAACTTGGAAACCTCTCATCTCCTCCTTTAGGCCCCTCCTTCTACTCTGCTCCTATATACCAGGATCTGATCCCAGATTATCTGCTTATCCCAGATTATATGGCAGTGAAGACTCATATAATCAGTTCAAAGCAGATACTCTGAGATCCTGGGATACAGGGCAATGTAGATCCAGCCGTAGAGAGGAACGTGGGGCTTCCATGATAGTACAGTGGTGAATCTGAGTCAAATTTCAATCCTCACTTTGAAGGAGCTACCCAAGGTGCTGATACCAAACCTCAAAATAGATTCAGGACCAGTGATATCTCCTTTCTTATATGGCTGACTGATATGTCAGTTCTGTTTAAGGGAAGAGAAAATACTAATTTATTATTTAAATACAGTTAACCCTCCACTTTTGTGGGTTTACCATTCACGGTCTTGATTATTCATGACCTTGAAACACTCATCCTAAAGTTCAGGAGCTGAAGAATGGCTGCAAGTCTCTGATCTGTTCAATATCTCCTTCCTGGGTGTAAAAGAGACCCGTGGCATATAGGTAAGAAGAGGAACCAGCCTCACACCACTTCATTACCCCTTGAGTATAGGCTCCAATTCCTCTTCCTGTATTCCATAAATCTATGTAATAATAATAAGTGTGCATTTTTTACATTTACACACAAGAGTTATACCTCTGAGTCTCACAGAAGTGGAGGGACAACTGAACCATTATTTTTATGAAGAACCTCAAAATCATCACTGATTATCTATCAAACACCAAAACTGTACTAATCTATTTCATATTTCTGCAATGCCAGAAATACAGCTTAATGGTGTAATGTTAGAAAGTGGCGATCATTTCCGCTACCTTGGCAGCCACCTTTCCACAAAAGTCAACATGGACACTGAAATACAAGATCACCTGAACTCTGCGAGTGCAGCATTTTTCCAAATGAAACCGAGCATGTTTGAGGATTGGGACATCTGTAGGGAGACCAAAGTGCTTGTTTTTAAAGCTATTGTCCTCACAACCCTGCTATACACCTTCAAAACATGGACTGTCTACAAACGTCACATGGAACTCCTGGAATGACTCCATCAGTGTTGCCTCGGAAAAATCCTGCACATCTCTTGGGAAGACAGGTGTACAAATGTCAGCGTGCTGGAAGAAGCAAAGACCACCAGCATTGAAGTGATGCTCCTATGCGATCAACTCCGCTGGACTGGCCACATTGTCCAAATGCCCAATCACTGCCTCCCAAAGCAGTTACTATACTCAAGAATGGGAAATGTAATGTTGAGGGACAAGAAAAGAGATTGAAAGTTGGGCTAAAAGCCAACCTTAAAAACTGTGGCATAGACCCCGAGAATTGGGAAGCCCTGGCCCTTCAGCGCTCTAGCTGGAGGTCAGCTGTGTTATTTGAAAAGGCATGAATGGAGGGCAAAAGGGAGAAACATGCCAAGAGGAAGGCACGTCAAGCCAGACCCGACCAGGACCGCCTTACACCTGGAAACCAATGTCCCCACTGTGGAAGAACATGCTGATCAAGGATAGGTCTCTACAGCCACCTACAGATCCACCACCAAGACACTACACTTGGAGGACCATCATCCTCGGGCTACAAGGGATCGCCAAAGTAAGTATCCTAGTCTCTAAAGTTGTAGAAAACAAGCTTTTACCTTCCTCAATACAACACCTACTGCCAAGACACCACAGTTGGAGGGCCCTCATGCTCGCACAATGAGGGATTGCCTAAGTAAGTAATTTCAAGTTTGAATGTTCAGGTTAAAGCTCAGCATTGATTCATTGACCTGCTAACTTGTAAGCGACAGCCCACCATAAACTATCTCACCTTAGTAGGGTCCTTTATCGTTAAAGTAGACTTGGGCACCTTTTCAAATGGAAAATGCCTCCCAAACAGGGCAGCAGGAAAAGAGACTAGAGTACAAGGTTTTTGATACAATCAAAAAAGCAACGGCTGTCCTAGTCTGCAAAATCCAGAGCAGGACTGACCACAGGTGCATCTACACTATAGAATTAATGCAGTTTAACATCACTGTAATTGTCATAAAGTCACCAAAATCTCTCTGACATCTCCAACATTTTGAATGTGGGAACTGTACAAATGGAAGCAGTTGGTCTTCTGAAATCTGATGTAGGATGAATGGTTTTGCCGACTATTGAGAAAACAGAATTGGCTTCCACTACATTCTGCTTGTAAACAATTGATTTATTACAAAGACACCCCGAGCGCTCTCTCAAGATCCGAAGGAAGCTACACTTGTTGTGCTTCCTTTGGAACTTCCCACCACTTGACAGTATTATTTAACAATATCAAGTACTCCTTCCGTGTTTCGGAGCAGAAAACAAATGAATTTACCAACCTCTTTCCAGTTGCAGGGTGGATTAATTAGGAATTGAGCAATTGTTCGTACGTTCATGAGAAGCTCTGACTAATGTCAGATTACAAAATGACCCCCCCTAAAAGAGTGTAAAATTGGTTGTTGTGAGTTTTTCAGGCTGTATGGCCATGTTCCAGAAGCACTCTCTCCGGACGTTTCGCCTGCATCTATGGCAGGCATCCTCAGAAGTTGTGAGGTCTGTTGGAAACTAGGAAAATGGGGTGGATAGATCTGTGGAGTGTCCAGGGTGGGAGAAAGAACTCTTGTCTGTTGGAGCTAGGTGTGAATGCTTCAGTTGGTCACCTTGATTAGTATTTAATCATGACTGCATTTCCTTCTATGAACCTACATGATCCCTTCAATCTTCTGGATCGGCCCTTCTCTCATTCCTGCCCCCGTCACAAACGCAACGTGGGGATGAGGAAGAGGCCCTTCTCTGTGGTGACCCCTCGGTTCTGGAACTTGCTTCCCAGAGAGATTAGGCAAGTGCCCATCCGGGCAGTCTTCAGGAAGAGCCTAAAAACCTGACTGTTCTGGTGTGCCGCCTTCAATGAATGAGCAACAATCCCTTACCTTGACCAAAGCCTGCATAAATGTCCTTCAAAGCACTTAATCTCCACCCTTTAGTGAAATTAAACCCCATTGTTTGTTCCACCTGAACCTCTCTCCAGATACACTATACTCCTTATCTCACCTGGGTTTAAAAAAAAAATTAGGCCTACTCTGTACATTCCACAAACATATAAGCCCCATTTTCCTAGTTTCCAACAGACCTCACGACCTCTGCCATAGATGCAGGCGAAATGTCAGGAGAGAATGCTTCTGGAACATGGCCATACATCCCGGAAAACTCACAACAACTCAGTGATTTCGGCCATGAAAGCCTTTGACAATAGAGTCTAAAACAGGGGTGCTCACACTTTTTCAGCATGGGAGCTACTGATTAAAAAACCAAGTCCCAAAGATCACCTACCCAGAAATGTAAAACGTATAACTATTTTCTTATTTATTTATTTATTTATATTTATTATTCATTTTTATGTACCGCTCCTTCCAGCAGGCTCGGGGCAGTTTACATAAAATGAAGTTATAAAACATTAACATTTCAATTTAATAACAACAATATAAAACAGAGCATAAAAATACATCCAACCACCCCATTTCTCCCACACTGCCATATTACCACACATATTATCAGCCAGAAAGTAAGAAGAGAGGCTTGTGAACTGCAAGGCCATTTAATACTCAGCAAGGTAAACAAAGGGGCATGCAAAAATACATCCAACCACCCCATTTCTCCCACACTGCCATATTACCACACATATTATCAGAAAGTAAGAAGAGAGGCTTTTGAACTGCAAGGCCATTTAATACTCAGCAAGGTAAACAAAGGGGCATGCAAAAATACATCCAACCACCCCATTTCTTCCACATTTCCATATTCCCCAACATATATTTCTCAAGGAACAAAGCAAGCAGAGAGGCTTTGGAGCTAAAAGGTCATTTTTAAACATTAAAAATAAACAAAGAGACATGCCACAGAACAATCAAGCACCCACCCCAAAGTAAAAAGACCGACCTTTGAGATGCAGTAAGGAAATGACCCCAAAGCGTCCTTCTTCTTCTCCTCCATCATTGCTCCTATTTCCACGCCGCCAGCATGTGTGCCGCCTCCAAGAGCACACAAGAAGTCTGAGAGGCAGAATGGGCGCTTCTGCGCATGCGCGCGGGGCCAGCCATGCATTGCGTCATCCAGGCCCGCCCCCTTTGGTCTCCTACGACTCTGAGTGGCTGGAGAAGGATGGAGGGAGGAGGAGGAATCCAAAACAGGGGGCCCAGTCTGCCTCTTGGACTCTGGAGCTTTTGGAGGCAGCGCGCGAGCAGGGAGGGGGGAGGAGCAATGATGGAGGACTTCTTTGCAGCGTGCAGGGGCGCGTGAAGAGGACCAACAGCAAAAAACCTGGTCAGGGGCCTGAAGATCACCAGGATGAGGCCCGAAGATCACCCTGGTGATCGCGATCACCGTTCTGAGCACCCCTGGTCTAAAATATTTTGTAATCATTCTAAATACATTTGATGAAACAAAATACTTTCATGTCTGTCACATTTGGTGCTTTTGGTCTAGTAATTGGGAGAGGGAGAAAGTGGGGGGGAAAGACTTGGAATGGGAACGTTCAAAGCTTCCCTTGTTCTGAAAATAAAGTCATTGAGGAAGCAGGTCTCACAGACCACACCAAAGAGCATTCTGATTTATAGTAAACAAACTTGTATTTTCTAGGAGGAAAGGAAATGGATATGTTGAAATTACAGTTCTCAAAACTCCTCAGCGGCATCCTTTGTTCATGAAAGCTTTCAGGAGACTTGGCACTGCCGACGTTTTTCCTGAAAGTGGTAGGAAATAGAGACTTTCTTAGCTGCTTCTGCAATAATACACTGTAAACAGATGTCAGCAAATAACACAACTCGTGTGCTTTAGTGGATTGAGCATTGGACATGGTTTGAATCCCTGCTTGGTCATGAACTGCGTGAGCATGGGCAAGTCACACTCTCTCAACCTCAAGAGGAGGCAATGGCAACCATCTCTGGACAAAGCTTGTCTAGAAAACCTTGTCATTGTTTCAAGTCAAACACAGTTTGAATAATAATAATATAATAATTAATATTGTATTAATATAATAATATTAATAATATCTGGATGATCTGGACAGAAAAACAAGAAAACTGATGACAATCCACTACTCATTACACCCATGTAGTCATGTCGACAGACTTGACCTGCCCAGAAAATCAGGAGGCAGACGGCTTCTGCAAGTGAAACAAATGGAAGAGGAAGAGAAACATGCACTGGCAGATGATGGGATCATAAGCCTGAAAAGTTACAGAAAATGAACATGTAAAGTGATGGTCCCAGTAAAGGTGGTCCCAATGATGATTGGCACACTGAGTGCAATTCTTAAAGACTTTGGCCAGCACTTGAACAAGAGCACTACGCTGGCTTTTGTATTGGATCACACGTGGGACACTTCCCAAGTGTCTAAGACTGTGTGATGTATCGGCAAATAATGCGTGCAGTTCTGAGTAAGGTGGCCTTTTGCAGCTGACAGATGGTAATTTTGTCAGTGTCGATTGTTTTCAAGTGCTGGCCAAGGTCTTTAGGCACTCCATCCAGTGTGCCAATCACCACTGGGACCACCTTGATTGGCTTGTGTCAGAGTCTCTGCAGTTCGATCTTTAAATCCTTGTTAAATTGTATCATGTCAGTTGCTTCTCGTCAATTCTCCTGTCACCCGGGATTGCAACATCAACAATCCATACTTTGTTTTTTCCTACGATCGTGAGGTCAGGAGACTTGTGCTCCAAAGCTCTGTCAGTCTGAATTCGCAAGTCCCAGAGTAGCTTGACGTGTTCATTTTCCATAACCTTTTCAGGTTGTGATCCCACCAGTTCTTTGTCACAGGCAGATGGTATTTGTGGCACAAGTTCCAATGGATCATCTGAGCAACAGTGTTATGCCTCTGTGTGTAGTCCATCTGCACGATCTTCTTGCAGCAGCTGAGTATGTGATCCATTGTTTCGTCTACACTTAGAATCTGTCGTCAGCTTTTCCATCCTGGTTTTGATGGCATTGGCTCTAATGGTTTGTTTGTGGGGTGCCAGAATCAGGCCGTCCACCTGTCTCCTTTTTCAAAGTTCCATTTGTGAGCTACATCCATGTTTTTTTTCTTGTTTTTTTGTTCTCAATTTTTCCCAGGAACTGTCCACGGAGAGCCTCCTTTGGCCAGTTTTCTCTTTTGCTCTGCATTGTATTTTTACAGTTATTCCCTCTTTGTCTTTTGCACTTTAAGCCGTCTTCTATCATTGACTTCCCTCAATGTTGGTTCTTGACTGCCTTTCACTTAATCTGCTAGTGCAGGGCTGTCCAACTGGCGGCCCGGGGGCCGTACACGGCCCCCCAGCCTGTTGGACACGGCCCCCGCTATGCCCCCGACCGCCATTTTTAATTTTTTAAAAAAAATTTAAATGGCGGCGGGAGGGGAGGCGGGGCAGGGAGGAGGAAGTGAGCCAGCTCCTCCTCCCTGCACCGCCCTCTTTTCCTCTCTCGCCGCGCCGATGCAAACCGGTTTGCATCGGCGCCAAGGACAAGTGAGAAAGGGACAAGGGGCAGTGCAGGGAGGAGGAAGAGAGCTAGCTCCTCCTCCCTGCACCGCCCTCTTCTTCCCTCTCTCTCCGGCGCCGATGCCTTGGAAGGGAGGGGGGTCCCCCGCGGTGCCTCCCTCCCTTCCAAGGCATCACGGCAGCGGCGAAAACTCCCCTGCCAGCCTGGATCACGGGGAAACTCACGGGGAAGCGAGCGCCGCTTCCCCTGCGAGCCTTCCAGGTTTGGGGAAGGGTTTTCACCCGGCACTCGAGACATGAGTGCCGGGTGAAAACCCTTCCCCAAACCTGGAAGGCTGGCGGGGGAAGTGAGCGCTGCTTCTGGCTTCCCCCGCCAGCCATCCAGGCTTGCGGGAGGGTTTCCCTGGGTGACGTTAGGCTGGGTGACGCAGCCGTCACCCAGCCTAACATCACCCAGGGAAACCCTCCTGAAAATGGGCGGGCCGCGCAGGAGGCCGGCCATGCCCCCGGGAGCGGCCACGCCCCCTGCTCACTGATCACCTGCGCCCCCCCAGGTGATCAGTGACACTTCTTCCGGCCCTTGGGCCAGAAGAAGTTGGACAGCACTGTGCTAGTGCATGTTCCTCTTCTTCTACTGTTTGCTTCAGTTGCAGTAGCCCCATCTCTGCCTCCTGATTTTCTGGGCAGGTCATCACTATGTGGGGGTCATGGGGAGTGGATGTGTTGATAGTCCAGGTGTTGATAGCCTTGATTGTATTTATGCCATTTAATTTGCTCTTCAAAACCTTTCTGACTCTTTGGACATATTTTTCACATGCCCATGCTTGATATTTCTCAACTGTAGTATGCCCAGATATTTATAGGCTTCAGGCTGATTGCATTTTATGGTTTGTCCATTTGGCATCTCTATGCCCTCGCTGGGTGTAATTTTCCCTTTCTTTAATGTCGCTGTGGCACATTTGTCTAGGCTGAACTCCATAATGAGTACACCCACGTAGTGAGGATGATGATGATGATGATGATTCCCTGTTTTATCTCTGCTGAAAGAGACTCAAAGCAGCTTAACATAAAAACATCAACATACAATTTAAAATATAAACATATGCAAACATTAAAACAGGACTGGATATAAACAGTATTTAAAAAATTCCTAGTTAAAAAACATTAACACATGTTCAAAGTTAAAGTTCTTGGTCCCTCTTTCCCAAATGCTGCTGAGTAGAACTTCTAGGGCATGGGGAAGGGTGATGTTTTGGATTGTCACTCCTAGTTTGTGTTGGCTGGGGGATGCTGGGAGTGGCAATCCAAAAAGCAGAACCTTCTCCAACCCCAGAAGGAGTGCCAATGAATGTCAGATGTGGTTGGCAATATTTGAGAGGAAGCAACTGGCAAAACCACCTTTGAGTCTTCCTTGCCTTAAACAATAAACTCTATGAACTTCAAGGGACCACCATAAGTCAACAGGCGGCTTGAAAACACATATACACACAGATGGGCTGAGAAGTGGCCTTTTTCAATCCAGGGCAGCAACTGGTGGGTGTGTATCTCTCTGCACATGACTCTGCTTCCCCTTGTTTTCTTGCTTCTGCACAGAAGTGGCGGCTGTTTTTAATAAGCCTCATCCAGGTGACCTTCAGGCAGGGGCTGAATGGGCCCCGGGGATTTCCCTGGACAGTGTGGAGAGGAACCCGGCCAAGGCACTCTCTTAATTGCCTCGCCGTTGCCCTCCCCACCTCGTCTTTCCCCGTTTCCAATTTACTGAGTGCTAAATACAAATATTACAACTTCCCCTCCATGGGCCTGGTTTACGCAGGCAGTCCTCAGCCGGGTATTGTCCTATTGTTTTCAGAGGGAAGCTACGGCTGGAAATTAACCTGCTTTTCACCCCGAGCAGTAGGTTTCACACCCTGTCCCCACTGGGGATTGCAAGAAAGGAGTGGGGAGCAAAGGAGGAAGAGAAGGAAAAGATGAGAACAAGAAGACAGAGTGAGAAGAAGAAGGATAGAAATGATAGAGAATTAACATACTATGGGGTTTATATATTATAAAACTTAATAATAATAATAATAATAATAATAATAATCTGGTCAAAGTGGTCCCTGGTCAAAATGCTCCCTGGTCAAAGTGGTCCCTGGTCAATGTGGTCTCTGGTCAAATGGTCCCTGACCAGTGTTCCCTGGTCAAAGTGGTTCCTGGTCAATGTGGTGCCTGGTCAAAGTGGACCCTGGTCAAAGTGGATACTGGTCAAATGTGGTCCCTGGTCAAAGTGGTCCCTGGTCAAAGTGGTCCATGGTCAATGTGGTCCCTGGTCAATGTGGTCCTTTGTCAAAGTGGTCCCTGGTCAAAGTGGTCCCTGGTCAATGTGGTCTCTGGTCAAATGGTCCCTGACCAGTGTTCCCTGGTCAAAGTGGTTCCTGGTCAATGTGATCCCTAGTCAAAGTGATCCCTGGTCAGTGTGGTCCCTGGTCAGTGTGGTGCCTGGTCAAAGTGGACCCTGGTCAAAGTGGATACTGGTCAAATGTGGTCCCTGGTCAATGTGGTCCCTGGTCAATGTGGTCCTTTGTCAAAGTGGTCCCTGATCAAGTGGTTCCTGGTCAATGTGGTCCCTGGTCAGTGTGATCCCTGGACAAAGTGGACCCTGGTCAAATGTGGTCCCTTGACAAATGTGGTCCCTGGAAAAATGTGGTCCCTGGTCAAAGTGGTCCCTGGTCAAAGTGGTCCCTGGTCAAAGTGGGCCCTGGAAAAATGTGGTCCCTGGTCAATGTGGTCCCTGGTCAATGTGGTCCCTGGTCAAAGTGGTCCCTGGTCAAGTTGTCCCTGGTCAAAAAAGGATTGGGAATCAGTGGTGTAGAGGATGTTTGGCTGCTGTGTCGGACTGGATGAGGGCTAGCAAATTGAAACTGAATCCAGACAAGACAGAGGTCCTCTTGGTCAGTCAAAAGGCCGGACAGGGCATAGGGTTACAGCCTGTGTTGGATGGGGTCACCCTTCCCCTGAAGATGCAGGTTCGCAGCCTGGGAGTGATCCTGGATTCATCGCTGAGCCTGGTACCCCAGGTCTCTGCGGTGGCCAGGAGAGCTTTTTGCACAGTTAAGACTCGTGCGCCAGCTGCGCCCGTACCTTGGGAAGTCTGATCTGGCTACGGTGGTCCACGCTCTGGTCACATCCCGAATAGATTACTGCAATGCACTCTACGTGGGGCTGCCTTTGAAGACAGTTCAGAAACTGCAATTAGCCCAACGGGTGGCAGCCAGACTACTAACAGGAGCTACATACAGGGAGCATACCACCCCCCCTGTTGTGTCAGCTCCACTGGCTGCCTGTCCAATTCCGAGCTCAATTTAAAGTGCTGGTTTTGACCTTTAAAGCTCTTTACGGTTCTGGCCCAGCTTACTTGTCCGAACGCATCAACCGCTACGTCCCATCCTGTACCTTAAGATCATCCGGGGAGGCCCTGCTCTCGCTCCCGCCTGCATCTCAAATGCGGTTGGTGGGGACGAGGGATAGGGCCTTCTCGGTGGTGGCTCCCCGTCTGTGGAACGCACTCCCTATTGATATTCGATCAGCTTCATCCCTCCTGGCATTCAGAAAAAAAGTGAAATCCTGGTTATGGGACCAAGCGTTTGCACTTTAGCATGATACGGCACTTTGATTGGATTGAGATGGCAATCTGGTGGACAAGACCTAATGCTTATGGATGGAATATTGTTTTAACTGTTGTGAATGTACACGATGCATTTTAAGGTTAATTGTATTTTTAATGTATTTTAATTCTAGCTGTATTTTAATGTATTTTATTCTTAACTGTTTGCTTTTATTATATGTATACTATGTGGCATCGAATCGTTGCCGTTGTTAGGCCGCTCTGAGTTCCCCCACGGGGGTTGAGAAGAAGTGGGGTAGAAATGATGGAAATAAATAAATAAATAAATAGAGGATGCATCCTAAGTCTCAAGAAAGTATAGATATCCAAAAATCCTTTTCATAAATGCCTTATGGAAATCCCAAATGTGCTACTCTTCAATTTAAATCAAATGCCCAGTTTTTATTTCAGCCTGTAGCTGTGCATTGCCTACACTTGCTGTAGCAAGACGTCCATTAAGGTGAATGTCAAAGTGTTGGTGTTAAATAAAGGCCATAAATTTTCCTGGGAATATAACAAGAATGTGCACAGCAGTTGAATATTTGGGACCATTTGGAGCACCTACTGCTGTGCCCTCCCGCATCTTCCTACATGCCATAAATCCTTGCGATAGCATAATTTATTGCTTTTTGGTGTTGGTTTTGCCTGCATGTAGGGTGGGATTGTATGAATAAGTAATGGTCTGTGAGATTCCCTCTCCCTCCTTGCACTATGTACGAGCATGAGAAAGAGAGAAAGGTGGAAAGCACTGAGAAGTGTAATTCAGACCTTATGCCAAATTGCATTTTTGCAGAATGTACTGCTTTTTGTATAGGAATACAAGGAAAATTTACACAAAACTGTGGGTAATATTGAACTATCAAAAAGAGGGTCTTCTGGTGCATGCACAGAATCACACTGTAGAAGCTAGAAAATCCCTGGAAAGGTCGTATTTTGTTGAGTGTGGATAGTGAAACCGCACATATTAGTGTTGTGGATACTGAAGCCATACTTTTATCTAGGTGTGCTTTTAATCTAATTGATTATGCCTTGCTTAATGTAATGTTTTGATTGATCTTCCATTATCTCATTTTAGGACCCTTCCACACAGCCATATAACCATATATCTGCTTTGAACTGGGTTATTTGAGTCCACACTACTATTTAATCCAGTTTAATGTGAATTTTATACAGCTGTTTGGAAGGGGCCTTAGAATGCATTTACACTCTGGGTTTTCCAAGGAGCTGGTGGTGATGAAGCAAGTTAGACAGAGACTAGGGCAACACTGATGGAAAATCCAATGCGAATCTGACCTACCACGAGCTAGCCTAGAACGTATTTGAAAGCCTATTTCGTGGCAATAGTGGCAGCCACAAAATTGTTTATCGCTGCCACAATTGCATGGAATGGTCCAGCTGAGCTGTTTTGAGTGGTCAGAGAGCTTTTACATACTAGTCCCCAAGGGGAAAATTCTAACCATTCAAAACCCTGCTGTGAAGAATTTGAGTTACACCCACTGGAACTGTATCAAAAACAGCATCCAAGTCAGAATGGATCTGGATGACTTTATCTTCTTCTTGGCAGGGGGTTGGACTGGATGGCCCATGAGGTCTCTTCCAACTCTATGATTGCATGTATGCATGCATGTATGTATGAACTCTGGCTCCTGCATGTCCAATGTTGATGGATATCATTCAGTTTGGACAGGATCTCTGGAGAGGTGAGAGCTACCATGTGGATTCTAGATCCTTGTCCTTCCTGGCTGATCAAACAGGCCAGAGGGACACTGGCAGAGTGGGTGAAGATGGCAGTCGATGCCTCTTTAGAATAAGGCGAAGTTCCAGCTTGCCTAACGGAGGCCATTGTGGGGCTTTTATTTAAAAGTCATCCCCGAACTCCTCTATAATGGACAATTATCAGCCAGTGTCCAACCTTCCCTTTCTGAGCAAGGGAGTGGCCTCCCAACTCCAGGGATTTCTGAATGAAACAGATTATTTAGATCCATTTCAATCTGGTTTCAGGCCTGGTTATGTAACAGAGACAGCTTTGGTCGCTTTGGTGGATAACCTTCGTAGAGAGCTAAACAGGGCGAGTGTGTCGCCATTGGTTCTCCTGGACCTCTCAGCAGCTTTTGTTACCATAGACCAGGGGTGCTCACACTTTTTCAGCATGGGAGCTACTGATTAAAAAACCAAGTCCCAAAGATCACCTACCCAGAAATGTAAAACGTATCACTATTTTCTTATTTATTTATTTATATTTATTATTCAGGTTTTATGTGGACAAGCCGCCCGATGACGAGGCATGGTCTACAGGCTGGCCTTCCAGCAGGCTCGGGACCCCCGGCCCTCGTGCACCGGGTACATGAGCCTAAAACCCTGTATGTTGTATGTCTACTTATGTATTTTCTATAAAACATCAACATTTCAATTTAAATAAATAAATTTATTTATTCATATTTATTATTCATTTTTATGTACCGCTCCTTCCAGCAGGCTCGGGGCAGTTTACATAAAATGAAGTTATAAAACATCAACATTTCAATTTAATAACAACAATGTAAAACAGAGCATAAAATACATCCAACCACCCCATTTCTCCCACACTGCCATATTACCACACATATTATCAGCCAGAAAGTAAGAAGAGAGGCTTTTGAACTGCAAGGCCATTTAATACTCAGCAAGGTAAACAAAGAGGCATGCAAAAATACATCCAACCACCCCATTTCTCCCACATTTCCATATTCCTCAACATATATTTCTCAAAGAACAAAGCAAGCAGAGAGGCTTTGGAGCTAAAAGGCCATTTTTAAACATTAAAAATAAACAAAGAGACATGTCACAGAACAATCAAGCACCCACCCCAAAATAAAAAGACTGACCTTTGAGATGCGGTAAGGAAATGACCCCAAAGCGTCCTTCTTCTCCTCCGTCATTGCTATTTCCACGCCGCCAGCATGCGTGCCGCCTCCAAGAGCTCACGAGAAGTCCGAGAGGCAGAATGGGCGCTTCTGCGCATGCGCGCGGGGCCAGCCATGCATCGTGTTATCCAGGCCTGCCTCCTTTGGTCTCCTACGACCCTGAGTGGCTGGAGAAGGACAGAGGGAGGAGGAGGAATCCAAAAGAGGGGGCCCATTCTGCCTCTTGGACTCTGGAGCTTTTGGAGGCGGCGAGCGAGCAGGGAGCCGGGAGGAGCAACGACAGAGGACTTCTTTGCAGTGTGCAGGGGTGCGTGAAGAGGACCAACAGCAAAAAACCTGGTCAGGGGCCTGAAGATCACCAGGATGAGGCCCGAAGATCACCCTGGTGATCCCGATCACCATTCTGAGCACCTCTGCCATAGACCATGGTATCCTTCTGGGCCATCTCGAAGGGATGGGACTGGGAGGCACTGTCTTACAGTGGCTCTGGTCCTTCCCGGAGGCCCATACCCAGAAGGTGGTCCTGGGGGACTCCTGTTCAAACCCCTGGCCGTTGACCTGTGGAGTTCAACAGGATTCCATTTTGTCCTAAATGCTGTTTAACATATACATGAAACCACTGGGGGAGGTCATCTGGAGTTTTGGAGTATGCAGACGACACTCAACTCTAGTACTTCTTTCCACTTAATGCCAAGGAAGCTGTCCTGACCTTAACTCAGTGTGTGCCATCAGTTACGGACTGGATGAGGGCAAACAAATTGAAACTTAATCAAGACAAGATGGAGGTGCTGCTGGTCAGTTGGAGGGCAGGTCAGGGAATAGGGATCCAACTTGTGCTGGATGGGGTTACACTTCCCCACAGTTTGGGGGTCCTCCGGGGCTTGGCACTGAATATGGAGGCGCAGGTGTCGGTGGTGGCTGGGAGGAGCTTTGCACAATTTAAACTTGTGTGCCAACACTCGTCTTCTGGTTTCCATTCAGCATTCTGTTGCTAAGATTCTCTTTGGCTTGTACTTTTGATCGTATTACTTACTTACTTAGGTGATCCCTCATTGTCTGAGTATGTTGACCTTCCAAGTTCCTGGAAGATGCCTGTGTGTGAGTTTTTTAATGTATGAAGGTTGAGTGCACAGCCGATCAACACAGAGGCTTCACAGTGTGAGGGTCCCGATCAGTGGCATGGTTAACTCAATGATGGTGGCTTCTCAGTCTGTTGCAGTCTTCTTCTGCCTTCACAGCCATTGTAGCATGCGCCATTTGATCAGCCGCCTGATCAGCCATTTAGGTCTTCAGATTGTGCATGGTCTGAAGGATGAAGGATACCCCCCCCCCCAAGTGCATGATTCCTGTTGGAGCTCAGCCTGTGATTGTGTTTAAGGTCCAGGATACATTAGATGTGGGGAGTGATGACAATAAGTTTCAATAAGGTAATGGTCTGGTCAATGATATTGTTGCAGAGAATGACCAGGAGATCCCTGCTCAAAGAGTATTTTCTCATGAGAATGTTCCTGAAGGGTTTGGGGATGGTGGTGTGCTCCCTCAATTGCTACCAGAGAAATTCCCATGATTTGGAGCTTAAGAACAGCTCGGCACCTGGCCCAGCTGCAGAAATTAATAAGTAAATAGATAGACGGGATGTGATTAGTCCAAACAGAAGAGCTGAACAGTGGCTCAGGCATTCTGCCAGGCTCAGAGAAAGAAAGATAAGAGAGTCAGAGCTAAAGCAAAACCAATTTCTGAGCTCTTGGAACTTAGCTTAAGGAGGAGATAAACAACTACAGGATCTGTAGTCAGATGAAGCATTGTTTGGAATCAAGATGTTGTTCATGTTTCTTGGAAGCTTTTCTTGGGAAAGATTCATGCTTAAGTGCCTTTGTTTCATGGTTTTGATTCTTGGATTCTATGATTTTGCATACCATTGCCTTAAATTCGTGTTTCCTGGGTTTTTTTAATAAAAAAATTGTTATAGATGTTTCTGCCTTTGTTTTTCATAAACTTTGATGGACTAATACCTTGGACTATTTTGTTCCGGCTTATCTTCCTACCTAATTGGATTTACCTATTTCTTTACAGTGCTTTTTACTTTACTGCTTTTTACTTTACTGCTTTTTAATTACCTTCAATAAACAGATTGCATTTCTACTCAACTGTGTAGTGTTTAAAGTCAGAGACCTTTTCCTGGTCTGGAGTGCAACAGTTCCGGTGGTTATGCCTGCAGGTTCATTGGAACACGCAAAGCCCCTCACCACGACAAGGTGACAATTAATCAAGGGGATAACATATTACCTGTCACAATGCCAGGGCTCTGCTGTTATTTCCAGCAGAGATGAACCAAACACCCAGTTTGTAACGAACAGTTTCATTAAAACTGCACTTACTTTTTCTGGCTGTTTTAATAGTCCAAAACATAAAGATAGCACTCAGCTGCAGAATAAACAAAAACTGATAACTCAGTAGTCAAAAGGTCCAGTCCAGTGGTCAAACGCCGAGAGTTCAATAAACAAAGTCCAAGGAACAAGCGTCCTTGGACTATACCATAGTCAAAAGCCAGTCCAGAGGTTCAGGGTTCCAGGGTTCCAAGATAACAGGAGACAGGTCAGGATACCGAAAATCCAACAAACCTGGGGGAAAAACTGGCAGCATCCACCACCAAAACAAGACAAATACTTTTCTCCCAAAGATCAATCTCAAGGTTAGCTCCTTATATCCAGGAACACCCAGCTGCAAGCTATCTCTTGCATGCCTCCACCCTTAATTGCTTTCACCCATACACACTTAGAGATTACTGAACCCTTTAGAACTAAAACTTACATTAACCCTTCCATCACCAACTGCTAGGCCTACCACTACCATCAATTACAGAAAATAATACATTACATTACCTCAATTTCGATCTGTCTTCATCGCTCGTTTATTTCTTTTTTACGATTTAGTGCAAGTTTTTTGTTTTCACTTTCAAAGCAACAAGGTATCTTTCCCCTATCCTTCAGCCCTTTTTTGTTTCTACTGTCCGGCTCAAGATCTGTGTTCTAGACACTCATCCAAGGACTTCCTCTCCCTTGGCTTGGCTTTGTCCTCTTTCACGGGCTGCTGAAGGCTTCTGGAACTGCTGCCCTGAACATCTGCAGGCCGCTCCTTCCCTCACTATTTTTAATTCCCTCAATTTAAAATGTTATTGTTTTCCAAACCTTTAGATATTTCTCTTTAATAATGGGTGCATCTACACCAGGGGTGGGCAATTACTGGCCCTCCGGGTGTTTTGGACTTCAACTCCCAGAAATCCTAGCCAGTTTACCAGCTGTTAGGATTTCTGGGAGTTGAAGTCCAAAACACCTGGAGGGCCAGCAATTGGCCACCCCTGATCTACACTGTAGAATTAATACAGTTTGAGACCATTTTAACTGCTGTGGCACCTTGCTATGGTATGGAGGATTTGTAGTTTAGTGAGGCACCAACATATTTTGGCAGGGAAAGCAAAGAACTTTGCAAGACTACAATTCCCATGGGGCTGAACTCTACAATGTAAATCAGTGGTTCTCATCCTGTGGGTCCCCAGGTGTTTTGGCCTACAACTCCCAGAAATCCCAGCCAGTTTAACAGCTGTTAGGATTTCTGGGAATTGAAGCCCAAAACATCTGGGGACCCACAGGTTGAGAACCACTGATGTAAATGCACCCGATACTTTTACAGCAGTGGCTCTCAACCTGTGGGTCCCCAGATGTTTTGGCGTTCAACTCCCAGGAATCCTAACAGCTGGTAAACTGGCTGAGATTTCTGGGAGTTGTAGGCCAAAACACCTGGACCCACAGGTTGAGAACCACTGCTGTACAGTCTAATGTATTTTATTTATATGTCTATTTGCCAATTTGCTTTATGCATATTGCATTTGGTTTTTGTATTTCTATTTGGATCACTTACTTTATGATTGCACTGAATTGTTTCATATATTCTGCCTTCCCCTGTGTGTGTGTGTGTGTGTGTGTGTGTGTGTGTGTGTGTGTGTATAGATTGTATGCTTTGGTAGGACTGTTTTTGGTTGGTTTTTACAGAATGTCACATTGACTGTTACATTATCTTCTATATAAATAAAAATGTAGTCTTTGTTTGTGGGATTAACATAACTCAAAAACCACCGGGCGAATTGACACCAAATTTGGACACAATATACCTATCAGGCCAACGAGTGCCCATCACTCATAAAAACACTGACAACATAGCAGAAGAGATTTAAAAAACCAAAAAATAAAAGATACATCACAACGCATGTGCAAAACCACATATATACACATATACGCATACATACACACACAAAACACATATACACAGACTGGGCCACAGCAACCATGGCAGGGGACAGTGAGTAGATAATAATAAAATAATGATTGCATTCATGTTTAAATATTATACACTAACTATTAAATAAATTATATCCCTTCATCAGGCTATTTTTGGCTGTTGTTCTCAGAGAACGCTACATACCCCAATGATGCTGTATGGAAAATAATACAACAAAAACAACTCCATCATTGTTTAAGTATAATTATATTAATATATAGATTGTATGCCTTGGTAGGACTTGCTAGAGGGTCACTTTTGAGTTGCCATCATTTAGAAATGACTTGAAGGCATACAACAACAGATCCATCCAGGATGCTGAAGTCCTTGCAGCTGTTCATTCAAGCAACCTACTGGGAGTTGATTGTTGCTCTGTGTCTTTAGTCATTTTCCACTTATGGTATAAATGCTAGAAATAAATTTTTAAAAAGAAAATAAAACCCTAAAATGAATCTATCAGGGGTTTTTTTGGGGCGGAGTGTGGCTTAACATAAAAGCATCGGCATACAATTTAAAATATACAAATATGAAAACATTAAAACAATATTAAGCATGAACAGTATTAAAACATTCCCAGTTAAAAAAACCCATTAAAACATATTCATAGGCTGCATCTACATTGTAGAATCAATGCAGTTTGGCTGTGCTTTAACTGTTGTTCCTCAGTGCTACAGAAACATGAAATTTGTAGTTTAGGCCCCTTCTACACTGCCAAATAATCCAGATTATCTGCTTTGAACTGGATTATATCAGTCTACACAGCCATACAATCCAGTTCAAATAAAATAATCTGGATTTTATATGGCAGTGTAGAAGGGTCCTTAGGGTCCTTCTACTCTGCCATATAATCCAGAATATCAAGGTAGATAATCCATTTTATCTGTTTTGAACTGGATTACCTGTGTCGACACTGCCAGATAATCCAGTTCAAAGCAGATAATTTGGATTTTATACAGCTGCGTAGAAGAGGCCTCAGTGAAATAAACACCAGCAGCCTTTGTTAGAGGTGGCTAAGAATCTTGTAAAATTACAACACCCATGATTCCTCAAGATTAGTAAAGGTGTAAGTTTCCTCTTGACATTAAGTCTAGTTGTGTCCAACTCTGGTGGGTGGTGCTCATCTTCACTTCTAAGCTGAAGAGCCGGCGTTGTCTGTAGACGCCTCCAAGGTCATGTGACCAGCATGACTGCCTGGAGCACTGTTACCTTCCCGCTGAAGCGGTACCTATTGATCTACTCACATTTGCATGTTTTCGAGCTGTTGGGTTGGCAGAAGCTGGAGCTAACAGTGGGAGCTTACCCAGCTCCCCGGATTTGAACCACCAACCTTTCGGTCAGCAAGTTCAGCAGCTCAGTGTTTTAACCGGGGTCTCCCTTCCTTAGCATTAGGTATCGAATTTAAAGTGGTGTCAAACTGCATTACTTCTGTAGTGTAGAGGCACCCATAGCCCAACGCCCAAAGCACTGGGAACCCCAGTGAAATCGTCTCTCTTTTCTTTTCCGTCTTTCTCTCCCAGCCTTTCTGTCTTTTCTTGCACTCAGAATCCCTCGGAGCAGCACTTGGCTGCCTTCTCTGAGACAGGAAGGTGTCCCCAAGTCTCAGGAAGGAAAAACACTCCGTGCTGAACCCACAACGGCAGTCTCTGTGGGGCTGGGGTTGGCCGGCCTCCAATCCTGACATCACCTGAGAACTGGAACCCGAAACACAGCTGCATTCTCTTCTTCCTTGTCGGCATCTTCCTCTTCTTGGTGGATTAAAAAAATGTTCCAGTGGTGTTTTTCAGCTTTCTTATTATAGCTCTCCTCTCCTCCCAAATATTCTGTGCTCTTGGAACATTTAACCCCAAAGATCTAGGACTCAGAGCTGGGAAAGGCAGATGGGATTAGATCGCTACCATCGTCCATCAGCCTGGAAACTTAACTGCCATGGCTCAACGCTATGGAATCCTGGAAGTTGTCGTTATCACGGGGCAAATTTCAACTGCTAGTTAGATATTTCTAACATATAGCCTATCTGACATGATACAACTATGTGCAATCCAATCGATGTGGGGATTTACCTACAAGAGGGCAAAAACAAGGGCATTGTCACCCCAAATGAACATTCTGTAGTTCTCAAACGAAATTTCCTTTCAGTCTCCCAATTTCTTGCATTTTGATAATTTAAAATTTCAATTGAGCATTTAGAAATCCAATTTAGCCATTGAAAGAAAGGAGGGCAGGAATGGGCAGGCAATGTAAATACTACTACTAATAATAATAATACATAATAATACAGTTTATTTATATTCTGCTCTTCTCACCCCGAAGGGGACTCAGAGCGGATTACATTACACATATGGCAGATAATCCCTGCTGGTTGACATACAATTACAATACAACTGTTGTTACCGCTGTGCTAACTCTCCAGCCCTAATTGTTAGGCTTGTTTGATCCCAAAAAATTGTTCAAAACTCATTTCGGATGTAGGGGGAGCTGGTGGTTTGGATCTAAAGTCAATTCCGATTTTCACAGAAAAAAAAGTTCAAAACTTTTCAAAATTTCCGAGACTTCCAAATCCTTCGTTAATGGTTTCAAAGTGTTATTTCCTGTTTCACTGAGTGGTCTTTACTTTGAAAGTAGTTGTTTTACTCCAGAAGCGTTGGGGGAGGGGGGAGAGCAAAGGGAAGAAATCCTTCCACTCTGGTTAAAACTGTTTCTCTCGCTTAAGACTGAAGCGGGAGGGAAACGAAAGGGATCCATCCACACTGGTTTAAACTGACGTGGATCCATCCCATCCACACTGGTTAAAACCACTTCTCTTGCTTAAGACTGACTCGGGAGGCGGGAGGGAAAGGAAAGGGATCCATCCACACTGGTTTAAACTGATGTGGATCCATCCCATCCTTACTGGTTAAAGCCACTTCTATTGCTTAAGACTGACTCGGGAGGCGGGAGGGAAACGAAAGGGATCCATCCACACTGGTTTAAACTGACGTGGATCCATCCCATGCACACTGGTTAAAACCACTTCTCTCGCTTAAGACTGACTCGGGAGGCGGGAGGGAAAGGAAAGGGATCCATCCACACTGGTTTAAACTGACGTGGATCCATCCCATCCATACTGGTTAAAGCCACTTCTCTCGCTTAAGACTGACTCGGGAGGCGGGAGGGAAAGGAAAGGGATCCATCCACACTGGTTTAAACTGATGTGGATCCATCCCATCCACACTGGTTAAAACCACTTCTCTCGCTTAAGACTGACTCGGGAGGTGGGAGGGAAAGGAAAGGGATCCATCCACACTGGTTTAAACTGACGTGGATCCATCCCATCCATACTGGTTAAAGCCACTTCTCTCGCTTACGACTGACTCGGGAGGCGGGAGGGAAAGGAAAGGGATCCATCCACACTGGTTTAAACTGACGTGGATCCATCCCATCCACACTGGTTAAAACCACTTCTCTCACTGACACGGGAGGGAAAGGAAAGAAAGGGAATCCACCCACACTGGTTTAGAAGGCTTCTCTGGCTTGAACCGAGGCCAGGGAAGAGAAGCAGGGAAAAGCTGAATCATTTCCGACTCACTTACTGATTTGTAAGAGAAATGACAGAAAAAGCTTCGGAAGGGCATAGGGACTTCCGGTTTCCTTAAAAACTTTGAAATTGCTTCAAACGGGAAATCTTTCTGAATTTATTCCGAATTACGAAGATTCTGAATGAACCTAACCGTGCCTAATAATTATGTATCATTGGTGCATGATAGTTACAGTGGTATCAAACTGATTTTTTTGACCTATTATGAACTGCAATGGCTCAATGCTATGGAATCCTGTAAGCTGTAGATTTACTACAGTTGCATCTACACTGCCATATAATGCAATTTGAAACTGCATTATGTGGTCTGTGAAGACGCATATAATGCTGCTTAACTGCATCGAATTATAGTGGGACAAATGTAAGATACAACACTTAGGCAGAAAAGAAATGAAATGCAAAGATACAGGATGTGGGACACCTGGCTTGACAACAGTCATTTATTATTTTATTTATTTTTATTATTTACTTTATTTATATTCTGCTCTTCTCACCCTGAAGGGGACTCAGAGCGGATTACAGGTAAACATACTTAGCAGACAATTCCTGCTGTTTTTCACATACACACATATAGACGAACAGAGGCAAACTCTGGACACCAGGGGGAGCGGACGCACTCCTCATCTCTCAGCGTTCCCAGCGTCCCTTGTTGTTCCTTCCGCATTCCTCAGCATTCCTGGAGTTCTTTAATGGCCTCATAATTCAGTCAAAATTTGCCTTCCCACTTAATGTGGTACCTTTATCTTCTACTTGACAGATGCAACTGTCTTTCGGGCTGCAAAGGTCAACAGCAGGCTACACTTAAAGGTCAAGCACCCACCTCGACCCGGGCAGACCTCAAACTCATGACCTACTGGTCAGAGAGATCTTATGCAGCTGACACTTAGCCAGCTGCGCCACATTCCCGGTGCAGTCTGGGTGAGAAATATCTTTGAGTCTTCATAGACAACAAATTGAGCATGAGCCAACAGCGTGATGCAGCAGCTAAAAAAGCCAATGGGATTTTGGGCTTCAACAAAAGGAGTTTAGTGTCTAAATCGAGGGAAGTGCCTTTATATTCTGCTTTGGTCAGACCTCTTGACCTGGAATACTGTGTTCAATTCTGGGCACCATACTTGAAAAGAGATTTTGATAAGCTAAAATGGGTCCAGAGAAAGAGGGCAACTAAAATGATCAAGGGTCTGGAAATCATGAATCCCTCTGAGGAGCATCTTAAAGAACTGGGCATGTTTCGCCTGCAGAAGAAAAAGTTGAGCAGAGACATGAGAGCCATGTATAAATATTTGAAAGGGTGTCATAAGAAAGAGGGAGCATGCTTCCTTTCTCCTGCCATTGAGACTAGGACTCGGAGCCATGGGTTCAAGTTACAGCAAAGGAGGTTCCACCATTAGGAAGAACTTCCTGACCATACAAGCTGTTCAACAGTGGAACCTCCGCCTGGGAATGCAGTGGGAGCTCCTTCCTTGGAGGCTTTGAAACAGAGACTGGATGGCCATCTGTCAGGAGTGCTTTGATTGTGCTTTCCTGCATGGCAGGGGGTTGGACTAGAGATAGCCTATGAGACCTCTTCCAATTCTATTATTCTATGATTTTATGGTATGAATCTACTACATTGACCATATAATGCAATCTCAACCTGTGTTATATGACAGTGTATTTGAAGCTAAAATCTTTAGCCTTTTCTAGCTGAGTGCTGGTGCTGCAGCAAACTACAACTCTCTTGGCATTGAGCCACAGCAGTTAAAATGCATTTGTTTTACAATGTAGGTACACCATGTGAGAATAGGGTTCAAATTCCTTCTCAGGGCCCTTCCACACAGCCATATAACCCAGAATATCAAGGTAGACAATCCCCAATACCAGCTTTGAACTGGCTCATCTGAGTCCACACTGCCATATAGTCCAGTTCAATGTGGATTTTATACAGGTGTGTGGAAGTTCACTGGGTGACTTTGGAAAATGTATTGTCATAAACTTTCATGGCTGGAGTCACTGGGTTGCTGTGAGTTTTCCAAGGCTGTATGGCCATGTTCCAGATGTGGGCAAAATGTCAGGAGAGAATGCTTCTGGAACATGGCCATACAGTCCAGAAAACTCACAGCAACCCAGACTTTGGAAAAGTCATGCTCTCTCAAGGCAATGGTAGACCTCCTCTGAGCAAATCTTGCCAAGGAAACATTGCTGTGTTGGACTGGATGAGGGCTAACAAATTGAAATTGAATCCAGACAAGACCGATGTTCTCCTGGTCACTCAAAAGGCCAAACAGGGCATAGGGTTACAGCCTGTGTTGGATGGGGTTACACTCCTCCTGAAGACGCAGGTTTGCAGTCTGGGAGTGATCCTGGATTCATCGCTGAGCCTGGAACCCCAGGTTTCGGTGGTGGCCAGAGGAGCATTTGCACAGTTAAAGCTTGTGCGCCAGCTGCGCCCATACCTTGGGAAGTCTGATCTGGCTACGGTGGTCCACGCTCTGGTCACATCCAGTATAGATTACTGCAATGCGCTCTACGTGGGGCTGAATTTGAAGAGGGTTCGGAAACTTCAGATAGTCCAACGGTCAGCAGCCAGATTACTAACTGGGGCGACATACAGGGAGCATACCACCCCCTTGTTGTGTCAGCTCCTCTGGCTGCAAGTCCATCTCCAAGCCCTATTTAAAGTGCTGGTTTTGACCTATAAAGCTCTAAACGGTTCTGGGCCAGCTTACTTGTCTGAACGCATCCACCCCTACGCCCTGCCTCAAAATCTAAGATCATCCGGGGAGGCCCTGCTCTCGCTTCCGTCAACAGTTCAAATGCGCCTGGCGGGGACGAGGGACAGGGCCTTCTCAGCGGTGGCTCCCCGCCTATGGAACACACTTCCAACTGAATCAAGATCGGTCCCCTCCCTCCTGGTTTTCCGAAATAAATTAAAGGCATGGTTCTGGGACCAGGCTTTTGGGCAATAGATGGAAGCAGCACTTTAAAGGGACAAATTCCAATGGTGATATGACTGACAAGACTGGTTTTATTGTTCAATCTTTGTACGGTTTTAACTATGTATTGTTTTTATGTGATGTTTTAATATGTGATTTTATTATTGTAATTTTTGTAATAGCCTCTAATGGGGTTGAGAAGTGACGGGATACAAATGCGGGAAATCAATCAATCAATCAATAAATTGCAATTAGTTGAAATGATATCATTTTGCTGTGTGTGGATATAATCTTGGGAAAAGCTTGGACTTTGCAGGCTGCTGTGCAAATCCCTGTGGAAGGGAACCTTGTTTGGTTTTTGGTTGCAAGGCCTTTCAAAGCAAACAAGCCAGACCAGCCACAAAAACAACACTAGCCTGGGATCTTTATTTACAGCCTCCCTTCCCATTCTCCCCCAGTAAAGCCCAGTGGAGGGAATGTGTTGTGTGTGTGTGTGTGTTTGGAAAGGCTCTCACGGCTGTTTATGGGGGTCTGGGACAGATTAGACACACTGAGAACAAACTGCTCCCAGCGCACCCACCCACCCAAAGCCCCACCTGGGACTTGCTGTTGTCCGCACAGCTGCAGAGAGCGGTCCGGCCCATAAATCAGGAGCCCAGAGGGGCGCCTTGGGGGCAGGGGAGGGGGGAAAAGGCAAGACCAAGGGTGCTCAGGGCTTAGGAAAGGAAAGAGGGGAGAAAACATTCCTTCTGGCTTCCAGGGGGAAATGAAGGAGAGGGAAAACCCTGTGGCTCTGTCTTCCCTTACTCCCACACAGAAATTATTTACAAGTCAGTGTGATTTGTTTGTGGAGTTTTGCATGACAGCAAGAGGAAATCACGGGTGCATCAGCACTGTGGAGTGAATGCCATTTCACATGATTGTTGAGCTGGAAAAAGACCACAAGGGCCTTCTGGTTCAACCCAAAATGGTTTGACACCACGTTAACTGACATGATTCAATGCTATGGAATCCTGGGATTTGTACTATGGTGGAGCCTCAGTACTCTTTGGCAAGAGAAAAGTTGAAGAACTACAGCTCCCGGTGTACTATAGCATTCAAACTCCAGTCTTGAGAGTTTGACCCATCCAACACTCTAAAAGCTATACGATGTCTTTGAGTCCCCAAAGGCGCAGTGGTTTAAACTGCTGAGCTGCTAAATTTGTTAACCAACTGCTCACTGGAGGGAAGGAGATTAGAGGCAAAGATGAAGTCCTTTGGCCACATCATGAGAAGACAGGAAAGCTTGGAGAAGAAAATGATGCTGGGGAAAATGGAAGGAAAAAGGAAGAGAAGCCGACCAAGAGCAAAGTGGATGGATAGCATCCTTGAAGTGGCTGTGGGTGATGATGGCCAACAGGGAACTCTGGCTTGGCCTGGTCCAGGAGGTCACAAAGAGGCAGAAACGACTGAATGAATAATTGCGTGTGCAAGGGTGACATACCTCGCACCAAGAACAATACGCAGACATAAGTGGTTGGATGAAAATGGCCACAACTCATTTATTGAAAACAGGAACATGAAGGGTTGGCGGCCACACATGGGTCCTGGATCAGGGTCGAACAGCCCCCACGAATGTCCAAAGGCGTTTGCAAGCCTGGGGTGCGAGCGGCCCAATGCCTGTCCATGGAAACTCAGCACCCCAGGGGACCTGGGCATTATCCCCCTTAACAACCAAGGGGGGGGGGGGCAATAAGCCAGCCTGATCCACGGGCCATGCCACACGGCAAACACTGAGTTGTGACAAAGAACATAAAAAATGCATAACCAAAAACAGAGCAACAATGAGGTGCAGTAAAATGAAAAGACACCAACACGCAATACTAACAGTAGGGAGGGTGGGAGGAAAAAGGACTGGCTGCACGTGTGGCCTAAATTCCCCGGGAAGCCTCAAGTAAGCTGCCTGGGCGGAAGTAAAGGCCGGCCGGAAGCAAGGAGGGGAGGGCAGCCTCCTCATTGGCCGGCTGGCGTTGGTGGCGGGAAGCCCTCCCGCCACCCCAGGGGCTTCTGGGGGGGAAGAAGCCCCAAACAATACCAAGATGGAGTGAGGGCAATGCTGCCCCGCAACCAGCTCGGCCAGTAAGTTGGCCGAGCCCAATAACAACATGGGAACCACCATGGTTTGTTTTCCCTCTCAGCCATGGAAACCCCACTAGGTGACCTTTGGTTGAATCACACACTCTCAGCCCCATAAAACGTTCTCCTTAGTGTCACTATATGTTGGAAATGACTTGAAAATGACAACAATGATCCAGTTTTCCTTTATCAGGACAGTGCCTCCAAATCCCTTAATTTGTGCTATCCCCATTTGCCAATGTCATGGTCCCCGACACATGGCTGATCTTGCCACTCCCTAGCATCTGCCCTGGCTGTTGACCTGCTCCAAAGGCTCCTCTGGGAAGAATCTATTTAGGCAGTTGGAGTGGGAAGGGAAAGGATCCCAAGCTAGGCTTTGGAAGACGCCTCTAGGCTATAAAAGGGAATGCTGGATGTTTCTTAGGAAATGAATCCCAAGCTTCCTGGCTCAGCAGCTGAGGCTGGCCGGACTCTGAGTCATCCAGGGCCACGGAGTATCTTACTCTCACCTCCCTGCACCTTTCCCAGGCGGATCTTCAGGCTGACTCCTTCCCACATGGGCTGCAAGCTCTCCAAATGGGGGGCCATCCGCTGAATGCGCAGCCTTTCTCTGGCAAAGAGAAAAGCTGCATGCTCCTTGGAGATCTGTGGCCTCGTTTCGCCTTCAAAGCTGACGATTTGTTCCTGTGAAAATGCACTGCGGGGGATTTGTTCTTCTTCAATCTATCTATATATATAGGTGATTTTATAAGAGAGAAATGACACTCTAGACAAGTGATGTCTGGAGTCAGTTAATGTTTGGAATTGAGGTGCATCACTTTGGCTTCAAAGGAGGTCCTCTTTGTCAGTTGCAAGGCCGAACAGGGCATAGGGTTACAGCCTATGCTTGATGGGGTTACACTCCCCCTGGAGGCGCAGGTTCGCAGCTTGGGAGTGATCCTGGACTCATTGCTGAGCCTGGAACCCCAGGTTTCAGTGGTGGCCAGGAGAGCTTTTGCACAGTTAAAACTTGTGCGCCAGCTGCGCCCATACCTTGGGAAGTCTGACTTGACCTTGGTGGTCCATGCTCTGGTTACATCTCGAATAGACTACTGCAATGCACTCTACGTGGAGTTGCCTCTGAAGACTGCCCGGAAGCTTCAACTAGTCCAATGTTCGGCAGCCAGGTTGCTCACTGGGGCTGGTTACAGGGAGCGCACAATGCTCTTGCTACGCCAGCTCCACTGGCTGCCTATCAGCTTCCGAGCACAATTCAAAGTGCTAGCTTTGGCCCAGTTTACCTGTCAGAACATATCTCCCGCTACAATCCACCCAGGGACCTAAGATCATCCAGGGAGACCTTGTGGTGCCAGAGCGCAGCCTGTTCAGCACTTTCCAAGTCACCCAGTCATCTGTATGCCCAGGAGGGAGTCTTTCATCTGGTCTCAGCCAATGATTGAGGTTTCGGGTTTTAGCCTGCCACTTTTGGGCTCTTGCTTGCTGGGGTGTTCCTGTGAGTGTCTCTGTAGATCTTAGGAAGCTATTTCTTGATTTAAAATGTTGGCTTGCTGGCTGATATCCAGAGGATGGGCTGGAGATGTCAATTCCTTGGACCTTGATGCCTCCATGCAGGATCGTAACAGCTGTAGACAGCTGATTCTCTTAACCAGAAACCACTTGCACATTCACTGCATTGAACTAGACTGTGGTGCAGCTGGCTGGGTGTCAGCTGCATTAAGACCACTACTGACCAGAAGATCATGAGTTCAAAGCCAGCCTGGGTCGGAGTGAGCTTCCAACCAATTGTGTAGCTTGTTGTCTACCTTTGCAACTCGAAAGACAGTTGCATCTGTCAAGTAGGAGAATTAGGTGCCACCTATGTGTGGGGAGGCTAATTTAACTGATTTATGCGGTCATAAAAATCTCCAGGAAGTATGCAAAGAATGAGGAAATGACAGCTCCCCTGGTGGCCAGAAGCTGGAATGTTGAATAGCCTCTGAGTGTCTGTCTATATATGTGGTGTGTCTATGGCATTTAATGTTTGCCATGTTTGTGTACATTGTATCCGCCCTGAGTCCCCTGCAGGGTGAGAAGGGCGGAATATAAATACTGTAAATAAATAAATAAATTATATGGTGGTGCAGACTCATATAATCAAGTTCAGTGCAGTTCAATCTGCATTATATGAGTCTACACTGTCTACATAATTCAGTTCAAACTGCATTATATGGCAGTGTAGATGGAGCCTTGTAGAGTATACTACAATATTTTAAATTATGTAATATATAGTATTATATATATATATATATATATATATAACAATTTTTTGTGTTTTAACTATGCTGCAACCCAGCTTGAGCCACAAAAGGTGGATAAGAACTAAAATGATGATGATGCTATGTAGATACAGATAAATATACATTACACATTCATATCCACACACACATACATGGTAATATAATGCACAGTAATGTAAACTATATAGTGATAATTACAATATAATATATGTACATAATATCACACACACATGAACATGCATGCATAAATATATACAGGTTGAGCACCCCTGTATCCAAATTATTCCAAAATATAAAATTGTACACATGATGAACTGAGATAACTAAAGTGTTTCTAAAGCATCATATCCCCGTCCCCACCCCATAAAGCATAATCATACCTTTGGTTTTTTGAAGATTCAATGTATGTAAACATTTCTCTGTGCACAAAATTCTTAACAATATTGTGTATACAATGACCTTCAGGCTATGTGGATATGGTATATACGAAACAAAAATTAATTTTCTGTTCAGAATTGGGTCCTGTCTCTATGATATCCCAATACTGTACGTGCAAGTGCTTTATCCAAAATTAGTGAGGGGAAACCTTAAATGACTTTTAGACCAAGCTGCAAAGGATCTATCTAGATTTCTATGCCAGCCTCCAATAACATATTGAATGGTTTTAAGTTTGGATTAAAATGTGGAGTAGATCCACCACCCACTCACATGTAAATAATCCTCCAGTACTCTGTGTGTACTTTTGATTAACACAAACAGATAGATGGGTTTGACTATTTCCCATGAGTACTCACTGGGTGACTTTGGGCAAGGTATCTCTTTCAGCATCAGATGAAAGCAACACTACCTCCTTGCAACAAACCCATCCACTGCTATTGATATGTGAGCCCTCCAATAGCTGCTGAGTGTGCCATGATGCTGCAACATCCCTGGTGCAATGATCTCCCAATCTGATTTTATGCCAGAACTCATAAAAGGATGGGATTGTCCTTCTCCCCCAACTCCCTTCCTTGATATACTTTGTGCAACTAAGAATGGTTTCTACTAAAGTAAAAGAAAAACTCTCTGGAGAAGAAGGGTTACGAAGGAGTGAGTTCTGCTGCTGCCTGGAAGTACAGCAATGGAGCTGCCAAGCATTGCAGTAGTGCAACGCTCAAAGATGTGCAATACCAGGGGTCATCAAATAATTAAGTGGGTTGCTGTGCGTTTTCTGAGTTGTATGGCCATGTTCCAGAACATACTGCCCGGAAAACTCACAGCAATGCAGTGATTCCAGCCACAAAAGCCTTCAATAACAAATTAGTTAAGGATCAACAAATCAATCAATCCTTAGTCATGGGGATACTGCAGGATAGTGGCTTTATGAGAGAAAAATTCTAGTGTTATTGAATGGAAAGAAGAATCTCACTAATTTTGATGGTGTGGTGCGTAAAATATATGATGCGTGGTTTGAATATATTGTATGAAAAAAATTGAATAGGGCCTAATTGGGCTGAAGACACAATTCTAAAATATTGACACCTGTAAAACAACTACATTCATGGACCGTAATTTAAAAAGTTGCTGATGAAAATTGTGACCATGAGTAACCATTTTCATTGCTGACTTGATTAACTCTTGCTGGAAGCAACGTGTTTATCATAGAAAATAGCTCTTTTATATTAAGCAAACCAATATTTTTAAGAAGGAAGTCAACACAAGACTCCTTACATTTACCAACACCAATTAAGGAGAGTCAACATCTGTCTGGAACTGATGGGAATCAACATGTTTTAGGATGGAAAAAATCTATTATTCATTTACAACTTTGGAACAACATCAGCAAAAAATATTGCTATATAAGAGACCTTATTATAATCCAAAAATTGTGGAAGACCGGAGGAGTCTGGTCTACCCACCATGCTATGCTCCATGAGAAGGAAAGATATGGTGTATTTGCAGGGCAACAGATGTGCAGTGGAAATAAGGTGTTTTGGAAGTTTTTGAAGTATTGGAAAAGTCAAATTTGCAGGGAAGCAATTTGTCCAAAGTGCAAAGAGTCAAAAGAGAGTCACACCAGGAGGGAAAAATACTTTATTTTTCAAGCCTGCTGAACAAGGAAAGAACTACAATTACCACAGTGTGATCATACAGACCAGCCAAAGATGGCCAGTCTTGATAAAACTCTATATTTCCACTTTGTCCTTTTGGAAAAGAGGAGAGAACCATGTGCCGCCATCAGCATGGTCACCCCTCTGCTTTTTCCAAGTTCAGGATGTCCTTTTCTGGCCTGTTGCCAGAGAAGGACGAGTTTCCCTGAGGATGGACCAGATGTCCAAGGAATGGCCAAATTTCCCTTCTCCTAGGCATGTCCCAATTCCTCCATGTCCCTTGCAGTCCGATACCAGGGGGCATCCCTCACCCCATCTTGTGTCTCCCTGGAGTCCACAAAGTAGGGCTGTCAACTTGGGGTCTTTCCATCTTTAAACATTATCCCCGTCCCCACCCCTGTTGAAAACACGAAATGCTGTTATCCAAGGTGCGGATTGGATCCCACCTCGGTCAGGCTTCTAGGACAGACCCTGGCCTCAGTCTCAGGTCATCTCTGCAGCACCTTCAGGTGATTCTCTCCTCTCCCCTTCAAGCAGTTGCTCCTGCCAAGATCCCGACGGCTGTTCTAAAAACAAAAGGAAGTAGGAGAAAGTGTGTTTATTTTATGTATAAGTTGCTTTTATATTCTACTTTTTCTTCAGTTTGTGCTAGACAATATGTACAGTAGGCATGTGCGATCGATAGAAAACGTTTTTTAAAAAATTGTTACTATAAGGAAAGTGATGACATTTTGTTACTTTTTCATTATAGTAATTGCGTAAGTGGGGAAACTTCAGGGGCTCCATTCTCCATCATTTTTACAGTTATTGGAGTGAAACTTGCTACAATAGTAAAACACATTTACCACTGTGAGTCCATCAAGTTTCAGAATATTTCATTTATCCACAGATCTCTGGGGAATTTTCAAAGTTTTGATAAACAACTTTAAAAAACTACTAGAGCTATCTTCTGGAATTTTCTCTATAATGACACAAGATAACAGGGGATTATTCCACTCAAGTTTCAAAAATATTCATACATCTACTGATCTTAGGTATTTTAAAAAAAGTTTTGACAAAAACATCTATCTATCTATCTATCTATCTAACGTAATGTTTGTTTGTGGGGTGGACATAACTCAAAAACCACTGGACAAATTGACACCAAATTTGGACGCAATACACCTACTAACCCAAGGATTGACTATCACTCAAGAAATCACCAAAAACCCAGTGAAAATAACTTTAAAAGCCAAAAAAGGTAGAAAATGACACCCCGCATGTGCGCAAATCCATTCCATGGCTCAGCCCCCTCCTGCACGAGGACACAGCAACCGTGAGAAGCACCACTGACCTTCCTTGCTCATCCAGCCAGAGCAGGAGCTAGGAAGGGACGGCACAATGGTGGATCTGGTGAGAGGGGGAGCCTCATCCATCACCAGGGTTGGAAGAAAAGAAGGAGAGAAGGAAGGAGAGAAGGAAAGAAGGAAAGAGAGAAGGAAGGATGGAAGCAAAGAGCAAAAGAAGGAAGGAAAGAAAGGAGAGAAAGAAAAATGGGAAAGAAAAAGGGAGGGGAAGGAAGGAAAGAGGTAGAAAAGGAAGGAAAGAGAGAGAGAAGTAAAGACAAAAAGGGAAGGAAGGAAAGAGGGAGGGAAGGTTGGCCACAGCAATGCGTGGCAGGTACAGCTAATTATTTATAAAAGTCACAACAGCTTTCTCATTTACTGTCTCTCATATCAACCAATAGAACGTCCATTTACTTACTAGATTTACTTACTAGAAGTATAAGTCAGTTTTCCTCTTTGCAAATTCAACTATTTATTGGAACTCTGGCTGCTGCTGCTGCTATGGAGACAAATCTCTCCCCCTTTCCTGATATAAGTGATGAATCTTTGGCTACAAATTCCAGGACAATCTGCATGCCATGACACATACACAACTTGTGTGACATTTTGTTGTTACCCCCCTCTGATGATGCCACCTGGTGGGATCTGCACCCTCCACACTCCCTTAGACATGTCATTATCTGGTTTGAACTGGATTATATGAGTCTGCATAGCCAGATAATCTGCGATAAGAAGATAATCTGGGATCAGATCCTGGGATAAAGGGCAGTTTAGATCCAGATTTATGCTGTGTCTACAGCAGCCAAAATAATATCGAAGTCGCTGACTCCAGAGCTTCCCCAGTATATGGGGAGTCCGCGTATACCAGGGCAGAAGTTCCCAAAGCTGTTTGGCAGGATCTGTAGTTTTACTAGGGCCTCAGCTAGAGTGTGTTACTAAACTACAGCTGCATGAATTCCATTGCATTGAACCATGGCACTCAAAGTGGTCTCAGATGGCATTGATTCGACAGTGCAGATCCACCCATACCGTCATGTAGGAAGACACCATCAGAGGAAGACAAAGGCAAACCCGCTCTGAACAAATCTGGCTCAGAAAACCCTTTCCAACAGTCAGAATCTGACTTGCAAAGGCATGTTAACACCGACAACAGCTTGAAAAGTAATGGCAGCCTTTCATACATTCTGTTTCTTTGAAGAAATCACCTTGTTTCCAATTAGAATTCCTTTTACAAAACTGTGCAACCCCACTACACATTTTATTTTAGTTTATCTTAACAGAATGGCCTTTTAAATTATTTTATTCTTTTGTTTAAATACAATATATTGTAAGCATTTCTCATATATTGCTTTCAAGAAAAAGGTTTGGTTTTGATTAAAGCCCATATTGGTGACGGCGCAAAAAAACCGACTGCCCATTTGATTTTCCTGCAAGGAAAATGTGTCCAGCTGCACATTACAAGAAAATGCTCACACCTCCCCCCGCTTCCTCATTTTTGCCTTAGAGGAGGCCTTAGTATAACTTTACTCAGCTGAATTTAATGGGTGTCCCTTTTTGCGGTCCAAGTTCTGTACTGTGGAGGAGTTCAAGCCAAGCTGCAGATGGGTGAAATTCATCCAATTGAGTGATTTGAGCATTGGAGTATAACTAGACTGGAGAGCATCGGTTGAATCCCTACTTAGCCACTGAAACCCACTAGGTGAGCTTGGGTGAGTCACGCTCTCTCAGCCTCAGAAGAAGGCAATGGGAAACCTCTCATGAACAAACCTTGTGAAAGTAACCATGTAACAAAGTTGCCTTAGGGAAGGCATGGGCAAACTTCAGCCTTCCAGATGTTTTGGACATCAACTCCCACAATTCCTAACAGCCTAACATTCACACCCATCTCAAATAGACAAGAGTTCTTTCTCCTACCCTGGGCAATTATCTATCTATCTATCTATCTATCTATCTATCTATCTATCTATCTATCTATCTATCTATCCCACTTGTCTACCTTCCAATAGACCTCACCACCTCTGAGGATGCCTGCCATAGATGCAGGTGAAATGTCAGGAGAGAATGCTTCTGGAACATGGCCATGCAGCCCAGAAAACTCACAACAACCCAAAGCCTTTAATATTCTGGGGTGGAATTTGTAGCTTCTTGGCCAAAGCATGCTGGTGCTTCACCAAACTACAGGTCTCACCCCGGAATACCTATCATGTTTGCAGGCAGGGGCCGAAGCCCAAAACATCTGGAGGGCATTAGGTTGGGAAGGCATTTCACTATTCCTGGAGCACAGCTGGAATTGCTGCTATGTGCTAAATTAAGATGCGCCACCTGCCATGCGCTGGAGGGCCTTCTTGGCAACACCTTCCACAAGGTCACACTTCGGAGTCACCCGACCTCTCCCTGTAAAGGAGGCTGTTAGGAGGGGAATGGCATCGCTTCGATTCCACTGTGAAATTCAACTCACCACCGGCAATGAAATACAGATGTAATCAATGCGGCAGTAACATTCCTTTGAAATATAGCCGTTCTCCCAACAGCAATTTCCGATTTCATTACATCCCTGATATGTCTCTTATTTTATGTTCTCCTTTGCTGATTGTAGTAGAAAACCTGACTTCTACTTTTAGACGACTGTGCACTTTGAGAGTATTCCAAAAATTCCCAAATCCAAAACCCTCTGCAATCCAAAATTGTTTGCAAAGGTAGCTGAGATCGTGCCACCTTTGCTTTCTGATGGATTGGTGTACACACACTGTGCTTCATGCTCAACATTATTTTAAAAAATGTGTATAAAATCACTTTTAGTCTATAAGGTGCTGGTGTGTGTATAAATGCTGTGTTTAGATTTGGGTCCCATCTCCAAAATCCTAAGTCATATGCTGTTTGATTTATGATTTGGTTTATGTATGTAAGGCACTGAATTTTGCCATTATTTTTGTAAACCACTTTGAGTTCCCTCAGGGGTGAGAAAAGAGGTAAATAAATACTGTAAGTAAATAATAAATAAAACATTTCAGGTCCTATAAATTTTGGGTAAGGGGCACTCAATCAATACTAGTACAGGCAGTCTCCAAGCTATGAACAAGATTGACTCTGTAGATTTGTTTTTAAGTTGAATTTGTGTGTAAGTTGGAAAAGGTACATTTTAAAGTGAAACTCCAGTCATACACACACACACACAAATACATACACACACACACAAATACACACACACACACACACACACACACACACACACTAGGCCTGGTTGATCCATGGTTCTAAATGGTTCAAAAGTACTTACAAAACAAAAGTTCTGGTAGTGAACATTTCAGAACTCTAATGAAACTTTCAAAATTTTGTTATAAATGACAGTTCCCAATTGGTTCTGTCTTAAAAATCGCCAATGAAATAATAATGAAATTTTGATAGAGTTCTGAAATGTTCACCACCAGAACTTTTGTTTTGTAAGTACTTTGAAGCTTTTAGAACCATGGATCAACCATGCCTAAGATATACACACACACACACACACACATATACACAGAAATACATACACACATATATACACATATACATATATATACATACATACATATATATACATACACATATACATATATATACACATACATACATATACATACACATATACATACACAAATACATACATACACACACATATATACACATATATACATATATATATACACACACATACACACACACACACACACATACATACATAGGCTTTGGATAGCATAGGGAAGGGTTAATACCCTGTGGTGTTTGTTTTGCTGTCAGTGCCCTTTCAGAAGATTTCCCCTCACTTTCTGTCCCTGTGATCAGTGGATTTTGAAAAATTTGGTTTGTTGTGGAAACAAGGATTGATGCTAAAGCTTCAATGGGGACCATTTCCCCCATGATAATAACTCTTCGAGGAGTGAATTTCCCTTCTAAGGAGTAGATTTCTCTCACTTCCTGTTGTCTCATCCCCAGTTTTATCTATGATTTTTTTTTTGTAAGTCGGGTGTTTGCAACTTGGGGACTGCCTGTAGTCAACGGTTCTTTAATTGTATAGCTTGAAAAAGTTACTGCTTGAGACTTAAATCTAATTGCTACTCCCATCTGGAATAGATTGATGGAGACAATAGAACTCACATATTTGCTGACTTATCAACTTCTCATTGATTTAATGAATCTATTCAAGTTTAGATGAACTATTGGATTTATCCCTTGGACGGCAACATCCAGAATCCTCTACAGCAGTGGTTCTCAACCTTCCTAATGCCGCGGCCCCTTAATACAGTTCCTCATATTATGGTGACCCCCACCATAAAATTATTTTTGTTGCTACTTCAGAACTGTAATTTCTGAAGTGTGTGTGTGTGGGGACGGACGGATGGATGGGACTCAGGGCGGCTTACAAGGCACAAATTACATGCCGGCAGCAATACATAATATAAAACACTAATACAACAAGATTTTAAAAAATCAACATTAAAACATTAGCTATCCAGTTAATTTAAAAATCTATCTATAAAATCCACATTCAATCAGTTAATCAATGGGGAAGCCGTATTTCATGTCCATCGTTAAAACAGTCCATTCCAGATAAAGTGCTGCAATTACTGTGCAAAGGCCTGCATAGGAACGTTGCATAGGAACGTTGGGGGAGGAATCTCTCACTCGAATCCTATCTCTTGTCTAGCTATTCATTGTGGTCTGGAGACTTGATGACACAAGAGACTTGTGCAGTCCAGGGATGAAACCCAACACAAATAATCTGGGATCACATCCTGGGATATATAATAGTGTAGAAAGGGCTTTGGGTTCATAGAATCCTAGATTTGGAAGGGACATCCAGTTGCCAACCCTCTTCTGCCATGTACTAAGACACTATCAAAGCACTCCTGACAGATGGCCATTCAACCTCTGCTTTAAAAACCTCTAGAGAAAAAGATTTTATTTATTTTTATTTACTTTATTTATATTCCGCTCTTCTCACCCCGAAAGGGACTCAGAGCGGATTACAGGTACACATACTAGCAGACAATTCCTGCTGTTTTTCACATACACAACACATATAGACAAACAGAGGCAAACTCTGGCCACCAGGGGGAGCTGACGCCCTCTTCATCTCTCAGCGTCCCTTGTTGTTCCTTCCGCATCCCTTAGCGTTACTGGAGTTCTTTAATGGCCTCATAATTCAGTCAAAGTTTGCCTCCCCACTTAATGTGGTACCTTTATCACCTACTTGACAGATGCAACTGTCTTTCGGGCTGCAAAGGTCAGCAGCAGGTTACACTTAAGGTCGAGCACCCATCTCAACCCGGGCAGGCCTCGAACTCATGACGTACTGGTCAGAGAGATCTTATGCAGCTGACACTTAGCCAGCTGCGCCACATTCCCGGAGAAGACTCTACCAAAATCCCAAGCAGCAGTGTATAACATCAGGAAATGCTTCCTAGGTTTAAATGAAATTTCTTTTCCTGTAGTTTAAATCTATTGCTTTGTGTCTTAGTTCCCAGAGACGGAGAAACCAAACTTGCCTCCTCCTTAACACGACATGCTTCCAAATATTTAAACATGGCTCTTGGGTCCCCTGTAAACCTTCTCTTCTTCAAGCTAAACATCCCCTGATCCCTCAGCTGCTCCTCAGAGAGATTCCTATTTTGCAGACCTTCAACCATTTTGGTCACCTTCCAGGCTGTCCATGTCGTTCTTGGATTGCTTGGCCCAGGGTTATTCCAGGTGAAGTCGGACCAAAATAGAACAGAGTGGGACTAGGGCCTGTTCCACACAGCTGCATCAAATCCACATCATCTGATTTGAACTGGATTATATGACAGTGAGATTTACATAATCTAGTTCAAAGCAGATAATGTGGATTTTCTCCTTTGATAACCTGGATTATCAAGAAGATTAGAAGGGGCCTAGGACTTCCCTTGATCTAGACACCATGCTGCAGTAATACATTTTTGACTCATGCTCAGCTTGTACATCTATAGCAGGCATGGGCAAACCCTTGTGCCGGCAAGTCGGAGGTTCAAATCAAGGGAGAGCACGGATGAGTTCCTTCTGTCAGCTCCAGCTCTCCATGCGGGGACATAAGAGAAGCCTCCCACAAGGATGATAAAACGTCAAAACATCCGGGCATCCCCTGGGCAATGTCCTTGCAGATGGCCAATTCTCTCACACTAGAAACGATTTGCAGTGTCTGAAGTTGCTCCTGACACGGAAAAAAGTGCTGTTACCCATTGGTAGAGACCAGTGCATGTTGGGATACTCTTGCAAATGCTCTTAGCTCTGTGGTGCTCAGAAATAACACTATGGAGCTTTGGAGAAAAGAGGAAGGGATCCTAATAGTGCATTGACATGGCGTGCCACATTTTGACTAGTATGGAAGGGCCATTTAATGGTCAAGGCTCAATGCTATGGAATTAAGGAATCTGTAGTTTTGCAAGGCTTTCTCTGCCAAAGATAGCTGGTGCCTCCCTAAACATTGGGCCATAACAGTTACGGTGGGGCAAACTGTATTAATTCTAGAGTGCAGATATATACTTAGGTAAGTGTTTGGCCAGAGAGATAAAGAAAAAAAATCCTTTATCTTCCCATAGAAGTGAATGGCCAGGAAGATCAGGGAGGAATAGCTGGGAGTCTGTTAGCACTGCTACCCTACATCCAACAGCTGCCAAATGGCCAGCAGCTTCAATTTGTAGTTTCAGCTCCTGACTTTATGACCACTAAGAAAGCAGAGCTTGTTGCATGGTGTTTTTTCAGACTTAAAAACAAATGTTGGACCAGTTTGGGAATATACCCTCCAGCATCTCACAAGAGGAAACCAAGACATTTGTGGCCAAGCAACATCAGAGCATGCTCAAGAAGATGATCCAAGATGAGCAAGAGAAAGATCAGATGAGCGAAGAGAGGCTGCGGTCGTTTGCTTTTGCCTGAGGTTGCACCTGCACTGCAGACGCAATGCAGTTTGGCACCACTTTAACTGCCATAGCTCAATGCTATGGGATTAGGGAAATTGTGAAATAACTTTATAAGATCTTGAGTGCCAAGACATATAATTGAATATTATTATTATTATAGTATTCAATTATATAAATAATAATAATAATTTTCTCCCACTTTTTCCCATGGGTGGAATACAATAATAATAATAATAATATTAATAATAATTTTATCACACTTTTCTCCCATGGATGGATTACTAAGGTTCGGTTTGTTTGTTCAGTTCATTGTATTTCCCATTTACTATATCTTTAGCCTTCTCTGTCAAAGAGTTATGGTGCCTCAAACCACTTATCCCAGTATTTCATAGCAATTAAAATGCTGTCAAACTGCATTAATTCAACAGTGTAGATCCACCTTTAGACAACTGGGAAGGGCAAAACTCAACATTTTCTCTTCCTCTGCTCTCCACCAGCTAAGGTCCTTTTTACACTGCCATAAAATCCAGATTATCAAATCGGATAATCAACATTATCTGCTTTGAACTGGATTATATGAGTCCACACTGCTATATAATCCAGTTCAAAATAGATAATCTGAATTGTATATGGCAGTGAAGAAGGGTTTTATGAAATGCTTTTTTTTGAGACTATAAATCCCAGAATTCCCCAATATGACTACCAAGGGGATTTTGAGAGAATGTAATTGAGTGAGCGTGTTTTCACTAATTGTTTTCTCATCTTTCTCCCAGGACAATGCAGCTCAACAGTATATTCCAAAATAGTTAAGAGCTTACCATTGGAAAAAAAACCCCGCAATAATCTATCAGATCAAGCACATTCATCCATAACACTCACTTGAAATAATTTTAATCAGGGATGAGCCATGTCAGGAACCAACTTTTTTTTTGGTCATTTTAATAGGGATTAGCACCAAATTTTCAGTACTTTTTTGTCATTGACATTTACCAGCAACCAACTGCTCAGAAACCCCCACTGGCCCATTCAAATAGCAATGGTTTAAAAAATAAGTATGTTTTGGGCCTTAGCTTAGGTTCCATTCCAAAGACATAAAATAAATAAAATAAATGGCATCCCATTTGAATACTAAAGTTAGGCTTTGGCTCTTAACTTTTTATGGCTATTAGAAGTTAAGAGCCAAAGGCTTATCTACAGAAAAAGCTATGAAGGGACTTGAGAAGATCCTGAAGTGTCAGGCTATCTCATGGAATACTAAATTTAGGATGATCCATGGCATCGTATTTCCCATTTCTATTTATGCTTGTGAAAGCTGGCCAGTGAAGAAAGCTGATGGGAAGGGACTCAACACATTTGACATATGGTGCTGGAGGAGAGGCAATATATTTACTAAATAGTACATTGGTGTATTCGAGAGCAAATCAAGCTTGAACTCTCTTTGGTTGGACTTGGACGGGAGACTGCCAATGAATAGTAGACTCTGTAGACTCTGGCCCCTTCTACACTGCCATATAAAATCCACATCGTCTGCTTTGAACTGGATTATATGGCAGTGCACACTCACACAATCCAGTTGAAAGCAGATCATGTGGATTACGTAACTTTTATTAAACTTTAACTGTGCTTTAGCTAATGTTTTATACTGACTATTAGGCCTGGATAGGTTCGTTCGGAATCTTCTTAATTCGGAATAAATTTGGATCAAATTCCTTTTTGAAGTGATTTCGAAGCAATTTGGGAACCCGGAAGTATCCTTGCCATTTCAAAGCTTTTCCCGCCATTTCTTTTATTAAAGAGTCGGAAATGATTCAGCTTTTCAAACCAGTGTGGATGGATTCCCTTCGTTTCCTTTCCCTCCTGGGTCAGACCAGGGGCGAGAGCCATGTTTAACCCAGTTTGGATGCAGTCTCCTTCTCTCTCGCCAATCTCCCAAGTTTTGCCTGTCCCCTTTGCAGGTTTTCACGTGTTGCACAATTGCAGACGCCATTAACAAAGCGATTCTGAAATTTCCGAAATTTCAAACCATTTTTTTTGGAAAATTTCAGAAATCATTTGATAATTGAATCGCCAGCGCTCCCTACATCCGAAACGAGTTTTGAACCATTTTTTCCTTGATCAACCAGGTCTACTGCCTATTGTTTAATTTGTTTTGTTTTTATATGGATTTGTCATGTTATTATCCAGTTTCTTTTTACTTTGCATATATTATTCATTGTATTTATTTATGTTGTAAGCTGCCCCGAGTCCATTTGGGGAGATAGGGTGGGGTATAAATAAAAATGATGATGTTGACGATGATGATGATAATGATCATGATCTACTTTGATAATCTGGATTATATGGCAGTGTAGAAGGGGCCTGTGCTTCAGAGAAACGCTCTGGCAAAACCACCTCCGAGACTTTGAGCTCATTTCGCAGCAACAGAAGTAAGCTGAGGGCAAGTTGGGGGAAATGAGAAAGAAACTGTGACATTTTAAGAATTGCTTAGAAAATGGGATGACGGGGGATTAAGTGGGACTGTCCCAGACAAATAGGGATTGTTGGGTGATAAGTCTCTTTGGACAAGTCTTATTCAGAAACTGCAAAGTTAACCACTGTAGGTTGGTAAAGGAAATTTTAACCCTTCCAGGTACACATGTTGTATCCATGGCTCATCCGCACAGCAGATAGAGATTTGCCAGATCTGTGCTGGCTACAAAGACTATACTGTGCCCCTGTTAAAACAGCTCCACTGGCTCCCAGTTTGTTCAATATTTACTTTTTATTCATTCAGTTGCTTCTGACTCTTCGTGACCACATGGACCATCCCATGCCAGAGCTCCCTGTTGGCAGTCACCTCCCCCAGCTCCTTCAGGGTCAAGCCAGTCACTTCAAGGATACCATCCATCCATCTTGCCCTTGGTCGGCCCCTCTTCCTTTTTACTTCCTTTCCCCCCAGCATCATTGTCTTCTCCAAGCTTTCCTGTCTTCTCATGATGTGGCCAAAGTACTTCATCTTTACCTCTAATCTCCTTCCCTCCAATGAGCATCTGGGCTTTATTTCCTGGAGGATGGACTGGTTGGATCTTCTCGTAGTCCAAGGCACTCTCAGAACTTTCCTCCAGCACCACAGTTCAAAAGCATCTCTCTTCCTTCGCTCAGCCTTCTCTATGGTTCAGCTCTTGCATCCATAGGTTACTACAGGGAATACCATTGCTTTGAGTATGCGGATCTTTGTTACCAGTGTGATGTCTCTACTCTTCACTATTTTATCGAGATTGCTCCTTGCTCTCCTCCCAAGAAGGAAGGGTCTTCTGATTTCCTGGCTGCAGTCTGCGTCTGCAGTCATCTTTGCACCTAGAAATGCAAAGTCTGTCACTGCCTCCAGGTTTCCCCCTCTATTTGCCAGTTATTTTTTATATTATAATATTTTTAGAAATTATAAGCTGACTTGGGTTCCCATTTTGAGAGGAAAGCAGAATGTAAATACTAGGCATGCTAAAATTGAAACGGAAATCTAATTGATTCGTTAGAAATTCGTAATTAATGGGACTTTTGTTGTTTTACGGCTCGCTGTCGTGAACCCGGAAGTAGACTTCCTTTTACGGCACTTCGCGCGCCATTTTTGTATCTGGGCCGTAAAGCATTCGTATGGCTTCGTTGCCCTTTTAAGCGTGTTTTGTCATTGGCTGAGGAGAAAGGCCCCCGCGCCTCTCTGCCTCTCTCTAGCCTCGATCCAGGCTAGAGAGAAGCAGAGGGTGCGCGGCTTCAGCTCCAGCTAAAATATAAGCCGACCCCAGGCTTGGGTCGGCTTATATTTTAGCTGGAAAGGCGCTCACAAGCACCCCTCTGCTTCTCTCTAGCCTGGATCCAGGCCAGAGAGAAGCAGAGGGGTGCGGAGCGCCTTCCAGCTAAAATATAAAGCCGACCCAAGCCTGGGTCGGCTTATATTTGCTGGAAAGGCGCCCGCGCTCTCCGCCTCTCTCTCTAGCCTGGATCCAGGCTAGAGAGAGGCGGAGAGGCTTTTCAGCTAAAATATAAGCCGACCCAGGCTTGGGTCGGCTTATTTTTAGCTGGAAAAGGCCCAGCAGCGCCTCTCTGCCTCTCTCTAGCCTCGATCCATGGATCGAGGCTAGAGAGAGGCGAGGGGTGAGCGAGGGCACCGGCGGCGGGGGGGAAGAGGGGCGAAGAAGAGAAAAGAAGGGATGGGGAACCAAAGAGCAAAGGAAGGAATGAAAGAAAGAAGAGGGTAGAGAAGGAAGAAAGGAGGGAAAGGGGAAAAAATAAGGGCGGGGGGGAATCGTACTTCACTTTCACAATTGTCCTGAGAGCTAGTAGCTAGTAGCTACTACCTCTTATATTTATGTTATACATTACAGCTCCACTTAATTGCACTGCAGAGGTGAAGGGGAATGTTCCCCCCTTGATTTTTAACTGTTTCCCTGCTTTTCCTACTTTAGAACCACTTTAGAATTTCGTTAGTACTTAAGTTACATTTTAGCACTTTTTGGAAATTTTTTGTAAGTCTTTGATATACTAATAAAAAAAAATCCCCCCCCCTTTGATTTTAGAATCCCGATTTTAGGATTCTAAACCAACCCTAGTAAATACATATGACGATGATGGTGTTGGTATTAAGGAAAGACACTCACTGAGTGACTTTCAGCCAGTCCCTCACTTCCTCGCCTTTCCTATTTTATAGAGATGTCGCAAGGCTAAAAAGTGAAACAGAAGTGAAAGGGTAGAATAACTAATAAACCAATCATAGCTGTGAGGAGATCACACAACTCAGGATGGCCACCATTTCACGGACTGGAAAATCCTTGTCAGTTCATGGTGGGTGGAATATTATTTCAGGATGGAAGGATGCAAATACAGTAGAGTCTCACTTATCCAACATAAGCAGGCCCGCAGATAAGCAAAAATGTTGGACTATAAAGAGGGATTAAGGAAAAGCCTATTACACATCAAATTACATTATGATTTTACAAATTAAGCACCAAAACATCATGCTTTACAACAAATAGACAGAAAAAGCAATTCAATACGTGATAATGTTATGTAGTAATTCCTGTATTTACGAATTTCGCACCAAAACATTGCAATGTATTGAAACAGCTGTGGATCCGGGCAGGAGGCAGACTGTGTTGGATAATACAGAACATTGGATGAGTGAAGGTTGAATAAGTGAGACTCTACTGTAGTTGGTCAAAGTAATGTAACCTTCCATCTGCCAAGAACTAAGGCCCAGCAGAATCCCATATGACCTGTTACACTGCATAACATTATGTATACCTAGCTATGTTGTGAGGAGCTAAGAAATTCCTATTGAAATTGCAAGGATGTGTTGTTGCAAAGATGTATCCTGTTGTGCACCGATCCTGTTGTGCATCAGGCATCAATGTATACTGGGCACTTTGGAAAACACCTGTTGTTGTGTTGTGCCTTCAAGGGCTCTTCCACACAGCCATATAAACCAGATTATCAAGGCAGATTATCCACAATATCTGCTGTGAACTGGATTATCTGAGCCCACACTGCCATGGCTCACACGTTGATCCAGTTCAATGTGGATTTTATACAGTGGTATTTCTGACTTATGGTGACCCTATCACAAGGTTATCTTGGCCGCCCCGAGTCCCTTTTGTAAGTCACCCGAGCCCCTTTTGGGACATGGTGGCGGGATATAAATACATTGTTGTTGTTGTTATTGGCAAGGTTTGTTCCAAGCAGGTGTCCCTATGCCTTCCTCTGAGGCTGAGAGAGTGCGACTTGCCCAAATCACCCAATAGATTTCCATGTCCAAGCAGGGATTTGTACCCTGGTCTCCATAATCATAATCCAATACTGAAACCACTACACCATTCTGACTCTCACAGTAACATAACAGCATAGCAGACCTCAAATGGATATATATATACACACACACACAATGGTATGGTAAAGGTTTTCCCCTGACATTAAGTCGAGTCGTGTCTGACTCTGGGAGTTGGTGCTCATCTCCATTTCTAAGCCAAAGGGCCAGCATTGTCCGCAGACACCTCCAAGATCAAGTGGCCTGCATGACTGCATGAAGCGCCGTTACCTTCCTGCCAGAGCAGTACCTATTGATCTACTCACATCTGCATGTTTACGAACTATTAGGTTGGCAGAAGCTGGGGCTGACAGTGAGAGTTCACCCTGCTCCCCGGATTCGAACCTGCGACCTTTCAGTAAGCAAGTTCAGCAGCTCAGAGGTTTAACCTGCTGCACCACCAGGGGCTCCCCTTGATGTTATTGCAATTCCAATTCCCACAAAAAGCAAGCCTACTTAGGAAGACATAGGTTGTCAAGAGGGTCCCAGTGTTTATTTCTAATACTCTGTGATCTTTCCCCTTCACCCCCAAAAATGCACCCATTTGGCCTGTTTGCTCCAGTTACCCTGGACTGCACTTGATCCAGAGTGCAAAATCCAGAACTATGGATGAGACACGGGCTACTAGCCACTGGCTATTAGGGAATGGCATCTGGCAACAACATGACTAACTTTCCTTGTACTTTGGGAGGGGGATCAAGGCATTTGCTGGTGGAAATTTTGCAGACAACATCCATTCTAACTGGGAAACCTACATAACCTACCCAGACAATTTTAATGGTGAATTTAAAACTCCATTTATGCCTTGTTTTCGTTTTGTGTATTTTGATACACAAGTATGTTTTAATACGTGTATTTTACAGAATGCTTTAAAATGATTATGTGTTTGTTTATGTTTTAGTAATTGGAAGACCCTTCTAGACTCCCCAACAGCATTTCAATTGCCACGGCTCAGTGCTATGAAATACTGGGATATGTGGTTTGAGGCACCATAACTTTTTGGCAGAGAAGGCTAAAGATATTGTAAATGGGAAATACAATGGACTGACCAAACCTAACTTTAGTATTCCACCCATGCGAGAAAAGTGGGATAAAATAATAACAATAACAATAATAATGTAATACTGTAACCCAATTTGACCTTTGAAGAGAGGTGGACAAAAAAAAACTATGATTATTCTTAGTAGTATTATATTCACCCAGTGAATGGGTTATGCCACCCTTGGATAAATAATAGGAGAATGGCATTTGGTACATGACCAAAAGTATCCTGTTTTTCAACTTTTACGGTTTTCCAGACTTGAGCCCTGATCCTAAAAAGAGGCTTTCAATATATTCCATGGCTCAGAAAATTCAGGGTCGTGAAAAGAAAAAGAAGCATGCACTTCAAAAGATGCTTCTTTGCTGGAGTGTTGTATGGCCAATGTATTCTAGCAGCATTTTCTCCTGACGTTTCGCCTGCATCTGTGGCTGGCATCTTCAGAGGTTATATGCAGGAGAAACGTCAGGAGAAAATGCTGCTACAAACATGGCCATATAGCCCAGAAACCACACAACACCCCAGGATTCCAGCCATGAAAGTCTTCCTTCGACAATGCTCTTCTTTGCTCTTTGCCTCTGTGTGAGTTTCATCTTGACATTCAGCTTGGAACAAAGTAACACCAGGGGGGAAATGTCCACAATGTATGGGAGCATCTATACTGCATATAATGCAATTTGACACCACTGTGTAAGGCTGCTTTAATTCTACAGTGGAGATGCACCCAAATATTGTTTTTGCAGCCCCAGACCCTTCTAGACCCCCCCCCCCCCAAACCATCCCCAATAGGGTTAGGTTCCCCTCTTGGGTTTCAAGTCCAAAACACCTGGAGGGCCCAAGTTTGCCCAAGCCTGGTCTATAGCGTAGAATTGATGTAGTTTGATATCACCTTAACTACCTTGGCTCACTGTTTTGGAATCTCGGGAGCTATAGTCTTCTGTGTGACAGAGTATTGACACTTCCCAAAACTCTAAATCCCAGGATTTCATAGTACTGTGCCTCTGGCAGTTAAAGTGGTGTCAAACTGTATCAATTCTACAGTATAGATGCATCACAAGGCTTCTGGTTTTATTTATCACCATCATTAATGTTTCAAACTCAGAAACAAAGCAGGTGCTGAGCAGGGCCGTAGCCAGGATTTTGATTCGGGGGGGAACTTTGATTGGGGGGTTGAGTCTGAGTGAGAGAGGGTCTATCCTATCAAACCTTTTGTATCATTATCCAAATACCCCAATGAGTATGGGATATATTGAGCATGGTGATCGGATCATGATATGAATAAACATAATAGTTTAAATAATGTACCAGGCCTTCTCGGGGACCACCCCCGGCTACATGCCTGGTGCTGAGGTTTCTGAGCCAAAATGAGAGACTTATAGACAATTGCTTCTTTTCTGCTGCCCTGGAGACTGGGACACGGAGCAATGGCTTCAAACAAAGGAGATTCCACCTGAACATTAGGAAGAACTCCCTGACTGTAAGGAGAGCTGTTCAGCAGTGGAACTCTCTGCCTTAGGAGTGTGGTGGAGGCTCCTTCTTTGGAGGCTTTTAAGCAGAGGCTGGATGGCCATCTGATGGGGGTGCTTTGAATGTGATTTTCCTGCTTCCTGGTAGGGGGGTAGACTGGATGGCCCACGAGGTCTCTTCCAACTCTATGATTCTATGATTCTATACTGGTGATGGCATTAAGTGTTTAAATACCAAACACATGCTTGCCATTCAAACGCACATGCAAATTAAGACAGAACTCTCAGTTAAAGGAACTGGTCCTATATTTCTAATTCAAAACAATGCTGAGATGAGCCCTGAAACCACAACAATCGGGAGGCATAGGCAGGCCCACTCAGAATATCCATACTGCAGAATTATGGCAGCTTGACACCTCTTTAACTGCCCTATCCTGTGGAATTCTGGGCATTGTAGTTTGTTATGCACCCGAACCCACAAACTGAGGGCCCTTCTACACATATAACCCACAGTGATCCATGCTCTTGTTACATCCCAAATAGATTACTGCAACGCACTCTACGTGGGGCTGCCTTTGAAGACTGTTTGGAAACTTCAACTAGACCAACGGGTGGCAGCCAGGTTACTTACTGGAGTGGCATACAGGGAGCATACCACACCCCTGTCTTGTCACCTCCACTGGCTGCTGATCCACTTCTGAGCTCAATTCAAAGTGCTGGTTTTGACCTATAAAGCCCTATATGGTTCTGACCCTGCTTACTTGTCCAAATGTATCTCCCCTTATGTCTCACCTTGAAATTTATGAACTTCCAGGGAGGCCCTGCTCTCGATCCCACCTTTGTCGCAAATACGTTTGGTGGGGACAAGGGACAGGGCCTTCTCGGTGGTGTCCCCTTGCCTGTGGAATTTGCTCCCCAGAAAAATTAGGTCAACTTCTTCCCTCCTTTCCTTTAGGAAAAAGTTGAAGATGTGGCTATGGGACCAGGCATTTGGTTAGACATTCGGATAGCAGGCGGACAATAAAATGATGACAATGATATGGAAAACGGACTGTGGACTGGCTTTGGATTAAGTTGTGATTGTAGAACTCGGACTATTTGTATTTTTTAAATGGTTTTTAATCTGGTTAATGTGTTATTTATTTGTAATTGTTGTTTTTATGTATTGTATATGTGGGGCATTGAATCACTGTCGACTGTAAGCCGCCCTGAGTCCCCCTTCGGGGGTAGAGAAGGGCGGGGTACAAATATTTGAAATAAATAAATACATAATAAAACCAGCTCAAAGAAGATAATGTGGGGTTTTATTAAGCTGTGCAGAAGGGGCCAGAGAAGATTAAATATTTCATCAAAGTGCACATCCATACCATTGAGCCATGATGGTTATTAATATGGCATCAAACGGCAAAGATTCCGCAGTGTGGACACAGCTTGAGCACATACATAATCTCCCCTGGAGAAACTTCCAGGAAGGAATCAATCCATCAATCTTGGCATATTGTTGCAAGCTGCTGCTTTGCTCTCTAAGCTGGAGATTTGCACCTACTTTTTGCCCAGAACTGGACCTAGGAGAACCCTTATTCCCTGGCTGGAGATGACCCATGATAACTTGGGACTCCATGCTAACCTCTGATGTCGGTCTAATGGATCTTTCTCGCTGATTTCCAGACTGAACCTTGGCCCTAACCAGAGGCTGTCAAAATACACATCGTGGCTTGAAAAATTCAGTGTGTTAAATAAGAAAAAGAAACATGTGCCTTCACATTATTTTTTTTCTCTTTGCCTGTGTGGGTTCCATCTTGACATTCAGCTTCTTTACATCCTTTGAAACATGTAAACATGGCTATCATGTCCCTCTTAACCTTCTCAGATCCATGCTAAACATATCCAGCTCAAAAATAAATAAATATGAAAATCAGAGATCATAGTCTCCTTCTACACTGCATATAATCCAGATTATCAAATCAGATCACCCACATTATCTACGTTGAACTGGATTATATGAGTCTACATTGCCATATAATCCAGTTCAAAACAGAGAATCTGGATTTTGAATGGCAGTGTAGAAGGGCCCCAGAGTGGTCTGAGATACCCTTGCAGAATTGATGATGTTTGATGCCACTTTGACATCACAGCTCCATGCTATGGAGTCCTAGGGGTTGTAGTTTGGTGAAGAAATACCACACTTTGGGAGAGACAGCTAAAATCTACTTAAAACTACAGCTCCCTGGATTTTATACAATTGAGCCATGGCAGTTATTAATATGGTGTCAATGGTAAAATTGGGCTGCATGGATATAAGCCTGAGGAAGAAATAAATCAATGTTTGCACATTGTTGCAAACTACTGTTCTCTTATCTGAGCTGGAGCTTTGCACCAGTCTTTTGCCCAGTGTTTCTCAACCTGGGGGTTGGGATCTTTGGGGGGTTCACGAGGGAGGTGTCAGAGGGGTCGCCAAACACCTTCAGAAAACACAGTATTTTCTGTTGGTCATGGGGGTTCTGTGTGGGAAGTTTGGCCCAATTCTATCGGTGCGGTTCAGAATGCTCTTTGATTATAGGTGAACTATAAATCCCAGTGACTACGGCTCCCAAATGTCAAGATCTATTTTCGCCAAACTCCACTAGTGTTCACATTTGGTCATATTGAGTATTTGTGCCAAGTTTGGTCCAGATCCATCATTGTTTGAGTCCACAGTGCTCTCTGGATGTAGGTGAACTACAACTCCCAAACTCAAAATCAATGCCCTCCATAGGAGTTCTGTATGCCAAGTTTGTTTCAATTATCTCATTGGTGGAGTTCAGAATGCTCTTTGGTTGTAGGTGAACTATAAATCCCAACAACCACAATTCCCAAATGACAAAAAGCAATCCCAACCCTACCAGTATTCAAATTTGGACGTATCGGGTATTTGTGCCAAATTTGGTCCAGTGAATGAAAATACATCCTGCATATCAGATATTTAGCAAAATTACAGTTATGAAGAAGCAACAAAAATATTGTTATGGTTGGGGGTCACCACAACATGAGGAACTGTATTAAGGGGACACAGATTAGGAAGGTTGAGAACCACTAACCTAGGAGAACATGATGATTTGCACCTTTGATCCCTGGTTGGATGCCCACAAAAACAGGAGACCCTGGGCAAAGCCCTGAGACCCGACAACCACACTTTGTGCTGAAATACAGAATGGAGCTGCCTAGGCCGAGGGACTTACCCCTTTCCGCTGGTTGCTGAGGCAGAAGGTGCAAATGCTCCTCGGCTGCTTGGCCTCCACCTCTCCTTTGCTGCCGTAGATGGCACTGAAGCAAGGTTGCCCATCTTCACACCCTTCTCCCAGGAGCAGGACGTTGGCCAAGTGGGAGATGTAGCTGGAGGCCAGGCGCAGGGTCTCGATTTTGGACAGCTTCCGGTCCACGGGCTCCGTGGGGATGAGGGTCCGGAGGGCTGTGAAGGCGGTGTTGACACTCTGAGTCCGGTCCCTCTCCCTGGCATTGGCCGCTTGCCGCTGCTTGACCACCACCACCGGACCAGGCTTCCTGGACCCATTCCGGTGGCCTTCACAGCATCCGTAGGACTGGTCCGAAGCATCACTTTCGCTCTGGTTCTCCTCATCTTCCTCCGACAGCAGGCTGAGATCTGGGTAAAGCATATGGGCTGCCATGGGTCGCAGCATAGTGAAGGCCATGGTGGTGGGATCCTGACCTTCTGGTTTCCAAAGGCCCGAAGGCCGGGAAGTAGAGAACTGCCCCAGAAAGACTGCTTGTTGACAAACGGGAAGAGCTTCAAGGCAGAACAGCTGGACAGCGGCCACAGCCCACCCTCCCACTCCTGCAAAGGCTCCTTCCTCCTCCAGCTGGGGGGAAATTCCTCCACCACACCTTCCTTTCCTTGCTGTTCCTTCCTTCCTTCCTTTCTCCTCCTCCTCCTCAACTCTCTCTGGCTGCCTCTCTTCCAGTGTCTGATGGGACTAGCAAGAAACAAAAAGAAAAAAAGAAAAAGACAGAGCTCTTTGGTATATAAGGCTGCGGGGAGGGTCCATGAGCCTGAAACAGAATCTCAGCCAACCAATCAGGGAGCTCAGCATCCTCTCCTCCGAGCCAATCCGGGAGCCAGGCAGTCCAGGCCCTCTGAAATTGAAAGCTGTCTGAGAAGCACAACACTTTTGTGCCCGGAGAGAGTGCATCCACACTGCAGAATGGACACTGCAGAATAGATGCCGCTTGGCACCCTTTTAACTGCTATGGCTCAATGCCTAGGGTTTGGAGTTTAGGGCAGTGTCAACACTCATAGAATCATAGAGTTGGAAGAGACCTCATGGGCCATCCAGTCCAACCCTATTCTGCCAAGAAGCAGGAAAATTGCATTCAAAGCACCCCCAACAGATGGCCATCCAGCCTGTTTAAAAGCCTCCAATGAAGGAGCCTCCACCATACTCCGGGGCAGAGAGTTCCACTACTGAACAGCTCTCACAGTCAGGAAGTTCTTCCTAATGTTCAGGTGGAATCTCCTTTCTTGTAGTTTGAAGCCATTGTTCCATCGCATCCTAGTCTCCAGGGCAGCAGAAAACAAGCTTGCTCCCTCCTCCCTATGACTTCCCCTAACATATTTGTACATGGCCATGATATCTCCTCTCAGCCTTCTCTTCTTCAGGCTAAACATGCCCAGCTCTGTAAGCCGCTCCTCATAGGGCTTGTTCTCTAGACCCTTGATCATTTTAGTCGCCCTCCTCTAGACATATTCCAGCTTGTCAATATCTCTCTTCACAATATTCCAGGTGTGGTCTAACCAAGGCAGAATAGAGAATGGGTAGCATGACTTCCCTAGACTAGACTCCTATTGATGCAGGCCAAAATCCCATTGGCTTATTTTTTGTTGCTGCATCACATTGTTGGCTCATGTTTAACTTGTTTTCTTCTTTGAAAAAGAAGACCTTGTAAAATTACAACTACTGCCATAGATTAAAGCCATGGAGCCCCCGGTAGCGCAGCCAGATAAACCGCTGAGCTGCTGACTGAAAGGTCAGTGGTTCGAATCTGGGGAGTGGGGTGAGCTCACACTGTTAGCCTCAGCTTCCGACAACATGCAAATCTGAATAGATCAGGGGCCCTCAAAGTTTCTAAACAGAGGGCCAGGTCACAGTCCCTCAAACTATTGGAGGGCCAGATTATAATTTGAAAAAAGCATGAATGAATTCCTATGCTCACTGCACATATGTTACTTGTAGTGCAAAACAAACACTTAAAAACAATAGAATAATTAAAATGAAGAACAATTTTAACAAACATAAACTTATTAGTATTTCAATGGGAAGTGTGGACCTGCTTTTGGCTGATGAGATAGGATTGTTGTTGTTGTTTGTTGTTGTGTGCTTTCAAGTTGTTTGAGACTTTGGTTGACCCTGAGCGAGGGCCAGGTAAATGACCTTGAAGAGCCATATCCAGCCCTTGGGCCTTAGTTTGAGGACCCCTGGAATAGAACATTAGATACTACTTCTGCGGGAAGGTAATGGTTAGGAATTGTGGGAGTTGAAGTCCAAAACACCTGGAAGGCTGAAGTTTGCCCATGCCTGGTGTGGATGCACCCACAGTCTTTCTGTTGCTGCTGCAGGAACTGCACTGGTGCATGTTAATAAGGACAGAAGGGATGTTAGGAGAGGGGGGAGGGAGAAGGCAGAGAGCCAGGCACCTTGCAGAGAAAGAGAGAAAGAAAGAAAGAAAGAAAGGAGATGGAGAGCCCTGCTGAAGTTGGAAAACGTCCAGTCGGCTGCCTGCTTTTCACACTCCCTGGAAAAATATTAGTGGGGATCAAAGTCCCATTGCAGTTGCCTTCAGGGGAGTAATGCTCACTTTGGAAAGGATGCCAGAAAATGCAGACACAACATGAATCCTGGTTCTGTAGTCTGCAGAGCGAGGGAATAGGAATGCACAATATTGCGCCCTCTTTTGTTTTCTTCTATTGTCATTTCCAGTGTTGCCGTTTTACCATATACATTATGAAATGCACAAAACAATCAGCAAAGTATACATATTTATTTATATTGCCACTATAAAATAGAATTAACAAAGAGCAACCAAAAGCGCACACACACAACTTCCCTAAATCTAAACACTCCACCTGTAACACTCAACTAGACCATGTTTCCCAACTGCTGTGACGCGGCACAGTAGTGTGCCATGACGGACCTTCTGCTATGCCGTGAGAAAAGCTCTCTGCCCCCCTTCCTCCCCCCCCCCGTGACGAACTCCTGCTGCTTGGAGGAGCAGGAGGAAGGGCCGGGCAGGGGCAAAGAAAATGAAGAAGGGCCCGGGGCGCTGCCTCCTTCGGCCGTTTTCCCAGCCAGCCTCCAATCCGCCATGACTCCCGCCATGACTCCCGCCCTGCCCACTGAAGCCCGTCCACTGCGCATGCTCCTCCTCCGCGCGGCTTCAGCGAGTGAGGGGCGGGAGTCATGGCGGAGAGCGTTGCCGGGGACCGCTGGCTTGGCGCTGCCCCCTCAAGGCTGGAGAAGCTGTGGGAGAGCTGAAGCTGGGGGGGGCATGGCCTGGCCTGGCTCTTCCCCCTCCCCTGGCTTCGGCACTCCCAGCAGCTGCCCCCAGCAGGCCACCATCCCCCAGCCGTTCTTTACTGTGTTAGAGTGTCATTTTGTGTCATTTTGGTTGGTGATGTGCCCCCGGATTTTTTAAAAGTTAAAAGTGTGCCGCAGCTCAAAAAAGGTTGGGAAACATTGAACTATACTAAATAAACATGGATTAAATGTCCCTTCTGACATGCCAGATCCCCATTACAGTTCTTGAACTAGTACTACCTCTTTTAAAATACCAGCTAGTCTTGATTAATAATAAAATCAAATTCTCCTATTATTATTTCTATGTAGCTCCAACAAACAGGAGTTCTTTCTCCCACCCTGGACTTTCCACAGATATATAAACCCAATTTTCCTAGTTTCCAACAGACAACCTCTGAGGTTGCCTGCCATAGATGCAGGTGAAACATCAGGAGATAATGCTTCTAGAACATGGCCATACAGCCCAAGAAACCTACAACTCAGTGATTGCAACCATGAAAACCTTTGACAACTCCTGTATTCCTTATCATAGGGCATCATGACTAGAGCTGATGGGAGTTGTGATACAGTAAAATCTGGAAGGCTGCAGTTCTGTGTGGTCAGGAGAGTGGGGTTTGAATTGAGACACAAAGATATGATGCCTGGCTTTAAAATGTCCTTTAACTTTCCCTTAACCTCAGAGCCACGAGTGCTATTGGATTGCAATTCCCATTATCCCCAGTCTGCATTGTGCATGATCAAAAGTGATGGGAATGGTCATTTAGTAACCGGGACTGTGGCGCAGCTGGCTGGGAGTCAGCTGCATAAGATCTCTACTGACCAGAAGGTCATGAGTTCGGGACCTGCCTAGATCGGGGTGAGCTCTCAACCAAATTGTGTAGCTCGTTGTCGACATTTGCAACCCAAAAGACAGTTTCATCTGTCAAGTAGGAAATTTAGGTACCACTTTGTGGGGAGGCTAATTTAATTGATTTACGAGGCCATAAAATCTCCAGGAAGTATGAAAAAGAATGAAGGAATGTGACAGCTTCCCCTAGTGGCCAGAAGCTGGAATATTAAATTGCCTCTGAGTGTCTGTCTATATATGTTGTATGTGTATAGCATTTAATGTTTGCCTGTATATGTGCATTGTGATCCGCCCGGAGTCCCCTGTGGGGTGAGAAGGGCGGAATATTAATGATGTAAATAAATAACATCCTCAAGCTGGGTAAAAACTAAAGAGTACCAACTGCAATGTAAACAAACTATAGTTAGCTCTCTGTTTACATGGATTCTTCAACCATGGATTCAACTACCCTTTGAAGGCAGCCATAAGGCTGAGGTGGCTCTCGATGAAAATGAGTTTGACACTCAAGTTCTAGACTTATACATGAGTATATAGGGTAGGTATAGAATATTGCTTTTTTTCCGCTTCCATGCATCCTCGCCTCCTTCCTAATCTTGCACGCTTCTTGGTTGCAGGTATCCAAGAGAGAACCCAAGGGTTTCTGGCATTGGATCCATGTGGGTCACGGTGTCATTTGCCCCGGTTGCCGACCTCTGAGGAAGGAAACCCTGCAAGAGTTGTTGGGCTTGCTTTCTTTGGCCGCCTGCCGACTCCGAAGGCGCACGGCTTGCTGTCCTAGGGGACTGAGAAGCCAAAAGCAAGAGAGGTGAGAAAGCAAAAGCGAGAGAGGAGTAAATATCTCCAGCAATGAGGAGCAGACGGGAGAGGAAATCTCTCCGCAATAACTCATCATCTCAGGAAGCCAGGAAGGGGGCAAACCCTCCCTCTGTGTGCAAGCTGAAGGAGAGGCTTTGACCTTGCGGAGGGAGCCATAGGTAAACCCCATCCGCTCAGTCTGGAATGGATCCGGAGAAGCCCGAGTGGATTGGGAGGCCTCCCTCCTCACAGGGGAAGGATTCTTTCATTTTTCCTCCTTTCCTGGCAGGGAAACAAAAGGAAAAAGCAGAAAACACACACATACAAGTATATAGGCACCTTCCTCCTGAGGAAATGGATTTATATACAGATGAACCACAAGAGACTAGGGATGTAATTTTTGACTGTTTCATCCTCGCATGCAAGGATGAACAATTTCCTTAGGTTTCTCCCTGCTGGAGGGAAAAGCCAATAATGCAGCATCCACAAAAGACAGTGTAATTCTGGGCTGCATCAACAGGAGAATAATGTCATAGAATCATGGAATTGGAAGAGACCACATAGGCCATCTAGTCCAAACTCCAAAGTTAAATCCTGATTGTGGGACCAAGTATTTGCACGGTGATTCCTAGTGCAACAGTAGAAGTTTCAGTGCTATAATGAACAATACAAACGACAACTGGAATGGCTCCTGGTATATGTGTTCGGATTGCGTGATTTTAAGTAATTGTTGAATTGATACGTTTTTAACTATGTGGTTTTAAATTAGATGTTGTTTTATTTTTATATGTATTCAATAGGCCTGTTTAGGTTTTTCAGATCGCTATGAAAGTCATTATGAATTCGGATCTAATTTACTTTTGAAGCGTTTTTGAAGCGATTTAGACAATCCGGAAGTGTTTTTGCAAATTCGAAGCTGCAGCCACCATTTTCAAAAAGGGCTTGGATCAGATTTCTGCCCTTCTAGAGTTGGGTTCCCCTCATTGGCTGCAGATTGGTGTTTAACCCAGATTGGGCACGGGATAACATCCCTCCACATGAGATCTGGGGGAAACCCACATTTCCTCTAGACCAGACCTGCCCAACAGGCGGCCCGCGCGCCGCATGTGGCCCACCAGCTCCTTTGATGCGGCCCGCCTACCCTCCTGCAAAAAATCAGCTGGTTTTTTTTAAAAAATAAAAAAAATCAATATCCGGGGGGGGGGGTGGGTGGGGGCGATGCGAGGAGGGGCGAGGTCGACGCGAGTGAGTAGGAGGCGGAGGGAAGTCACGTCAGATGCCCTAGGGGTGGGACTTACCCGCCAGTTCATCGCTCACGCAGGGCCGCTTGCGGGCCTGCGCGACAGGGCGGGAGCGGCGAGGCGCCCTCTGCCATGTCCCTGGCTGCTGCAGCGGCTGCCCTGGGAGCTTACCTTCCTTTCTCTTCCTTCGGAGAAGGAAGGTAAGCTCCCGGGCGCGGCTGCTGCAACAGCCAGGGACATAGCGTCCTGCGCGGCTCGCCCCTTTTCGGCGGGGCTGGGTGATGTCAGGCGTGGCACCGGCAGTGAGGAGGAAAAGGTGGAGGGAAGCCTGGGCAGGCCACGCCTGACGTCACCCAGCACCGCCGAAAAGGGGCGGGCCGCGCAAGACGCCATGTCCCTGGCTGTTGCAGCGGCCGCGCCTGGGAGCTTACCTTCCTTCTCCAAAGGAAGAGAAAGGAAGGTAAGCTCCCGGGCGCGGGCGCTGCAACAGCCAGGGACATGGCAGAGGGCGGCTTGCCACTCCCGCCCTGCTGCGCATGCCCGCGAGCGGCCCCGCCCCCGTTAGCGACCCCGCCCCCCACGAACGACCCCGCTCCCCGCTGTGGCCCCCCAGGTGATTAGTGACTGGCATTCCGGCCATTGGGCCGGTAGAAGTTGGACAGCCCTGCTCTAGATCTCACGTGGAGAGATGTTATCCCGTGTCCAGAACTGGGGGGAAACCTGCGTTTCCTCCAGTTCTCATGTGGAGGGCAGAAATCCCACGTCCAATCTGGGTTAAACATGCATGTCTGCCATTAACGAAGCCATTCCAAAATTTTGGAATTTTTACGAATTAATTTTGAAATTTTCCAGAAATTTTCGGAAGTCAATCATATTCGAAGCACCCTACATCCGAAACAAGTTTTGAACCTTTTTTTTTTGGATCAACCAGGCCTAGTATTCAAGGCATCAAATTGTGCTTTTGTTGTAAGCTGGCCTAAATCCCCTACAGAGTGAGAAGGGATATAAATAAGGTAAATAAATAAACAAACAAATAAACTCTGCCATGCAGAAACATCCATCCAAAACACTCCTGACAGATGGCCATCGAGGTTGTTTAAAAACATCCAGAGAAGGAGACCCCACTACATTCCTAGGAAGCAGCATATTCCGTTTTTACCATCAGGAAGTTATGAATATACAGTTCAGATGATTTCCCCCCTCATTTTATACACAATTTATTTTGAAAAAAATATTCAAGACACAATGTTTGTGTTCACTGAACCATCAAAAAGCAAAGGGGGTTTAAATCATCAGGAAGTTATGAATATACAGTTGTAGATGATGTACATCCCTTTTTTTCCAAGAACTAAATCTAAAAGAATAACACAAAAGTTTATTTTGAAAAAAATATTCAAACGACACAAATCCTGTTTGTGTTCAGGGCTGAACCATCAAAAAATAGAATATCACAACCTCGGGGGCACTCACCCTGTCATTCATCCATATGGATAATTTCAAGTTCTGGATTAAAGTCCAGATAAAGGATGCTCAACCTGTATTGGATTTATTTATTTGATGTACATCCTTGGTTTTTTTAATGGCACTCCAAGAACTAAATCTAAAAGAATATAGAACACAAAAGTTTAAATATGATTACACTATTAATCCAATTCAAACGCAGATTGGAATCCTGTAGCATGATCTACTTCACATAATCTTGAACATTAGGAAGAACTTCCTAACTATGAGAGCTGTTCAGTAGTGGAACTCTCTGCCCCGGAGTATGGTGGAGGCTCCTTCTATGGAGGCTTTTAAACAGAGGCTGCGTGGCCATCTGTTGGGAGTGCTTTGAACACGATTTTCCTGCTTCCTGGCAGAATGGAGTTGGACTGGATGGCCCATGAGGTCTCTTCCAACTCTAAGATTCTATGATTCTATTCTTACTTAACTAACTATGTAGCAGAAGCACCAAGAAAATCTCTTAGCAAAGATAGATAATGGGGCATCAGCAAACGTGCTCTTACATACAGAGCCTCTATTGCATTCTCAAAGGCCGGAAGCACTGGGTTACTGTGAGTATTCCGGGATGTATGGCCATGTTCCAGAAGCATTCTCTCCTGATATTTCGCCACGCCATTCAATGCTAATCAAGGTGGCCAATTGCAACATTCACACTTGGCTCGACCAGACAAGAGTTCTTTCTCCCACCCTGGACATCATTCCACAGATATATAAACCCCACTTGCCTAGTTTCCAACAGACCACACAACCTCTGAGGATGCCTGCCATACATGTGGGCGCAATGTCAGGACAGAATGCTTCTGGAACATGGCCAGACAGCCTGGAAAACTCACAGCAGCCCAGAGCCTCTATTGAAATGTATCAGCATCCCAACGCCGCAAAGTGCAATGATGCCACAATGTGCAATGAGGCTGCTGTGCATTGATTCCAATCCAAATGAGTCAATTTGCCAGCTCCTTGACTTGGGTTGCACCAATACTGCACAATTCATGCAGTTTGACACCACTTTAACGTCCATGGCTCAATGTAATGGAATCATGTAATTTTACAAAGTCTTTAGCCTTCTCTGCCAAGAGTGCCATTGCTTCACCAAACTACAACTCCCAAGATTTCATACCATTGAGCCATGGCAATGAAAGTGGCGTCAAACTGCATTCATTCTAGCAATGTAACAGCAGCCTTTTACTCGGTACGGACATTGCCCAATCCGAATTCACACTACAGCATTCTAGGAACTACTTTTAAAACATTAACACTTAACTATAGAGTTGTTTGAATTAGCATTTTGAACTCTAGAAATAGTCTTTTTGTCTTGCTTTTACACACCAACATATCTGACCACTGTAAAGATTGGAAAGACTTGTATCAGCGCACCCAATCCTTTGAGAAATTTGAACAAGGGACAAAATTTGCCTTTTTCTGGATCCGATTACATTCCGACAACCCTATAAATACACTTTCTAACCTCAGGCTTTAATCTCACTCAGTATTGCACATGGGGGGACCCCAAAAGGTCTCCATACATGAAAGTGCATGCTGAAAAACAAAAGCCTGCTTCACATTGCTTCTTCTCCCCAATCAAAACAGGGCACTGAATTGCAGTTCACTCTGTTTGGCATTTTGCTTGCCCCATTTTTGCACCTCCCAACATTTGTTGGAAACAGACTGTTGCTTTCTAAACACAGCCTTTGAACCATGTGCCTCGCCAACTTCTTCCCTGATTCTCCACACATGTGTTCAAGGCCCATTGCCCTCGCATAGACGGACAGAAAAACTTCCCTGGCCCTGCTGTTTCCTCCTGCAGCGTGCAAAGTGGCCACCTCGGAAAAAGCAGCAGGAAAATCCTTTGGCTTGATGGCATTCCTCTTTGGCATGGCGAGATGCCGACCCAAGTGATTTCTTGTGGCTTAAGAATTATCCCCTTTCTCTTCCTGGGAGGCAGTCTATTGCACCGTCAAACAGCTCTTACTATTAACACAAAAGGTTATTGTAATGTTTAGAGTCAAAATCAAACCAATAACATTAAAGCTAAGCTTGGGAAGCCTGATCTGGCTACGGTCGTCCACGCTCTGGTTACATGCCGAATAGATTACTGCAACACGCTCTACGTGGGGCTGCCTTTGAAGACGGTTCGGAAACTCCAACTAGTCCCAATGGGCGGCAGCCAGATTACTGACTGGAGTGACATACAGAGAACATACCACCTCCATGTTATGTCAGCTCCACTGGCTGCCGGTCCATCTCCGAGCTCAATTCAAAGTGCTGGTTTTGATCTATAAATCTCTATACGGTTCTGGCTCAGCTTACTTGTCTGAATGTATCTGCCTCTACGTCCCACCTTGTAACCTAAGATCATCCGGGGAGGCCCTGCTCTCGCTTCTGTCAACGCCGCAAATACGTTTGGCGGGGACGAGGGACAGGGCCTTCTCAGCTGTGGCCCTCCGCCTATGGAATGCACTCCCAACTGAGATTAGATCAACCCCATCTCTTCTGGCCTTCAGGAAGAAATTAAAATCATGGTTTTTGGGACCAAGCTTTTGGACAATAGACAAAAGGAGCGTTGTAGTTGGATATGGACTGGAATAACGTCATGGCTGACGATATTGTGATAATGTTTATGGTTTTAAATAATGCATCTTTATTGTTTTAATGATTGCTGTTTTATTTAATTGTGATTTTACCATTGTCATTGTTTGTAGTGGCATTGTACCGCTTCTATATGTAAGCTGTCCTGAGTCTCCCTTCGGGAGTAGAGAATAATGGGATAGAAATACCAGAAATAAATAAATAAACTGTTCTGCAAAGCCGGAGTCACACCTAAACCTTATAATAGGTTTCTTGGACAAGTCTTTAAGTTGGCATCAGGTGAGGGGCATCTCACTTGTGGTCCTATCCACAGTGTCATGAGGAGGGAAGACTTTGGAAATTTTGCATAAAAGCCGGATTCACCAGGCATCGTAGCAATACATTGACTACAGAACAAATTATCCCAGAGGGTTCAGTTGCTCTTTCCTTCCTCTGTTCCATCCAAGCCTCCTTCTACCCCCTTCCTAACTTCCCCCTTCTCTTTCTATATGTGTTTACCAAGGGGTCTCTTAAACACACGGCACCCCACTGGGATGCAACTTGCCTAAGCTAGTTGTGGGCCTGAGTTTCATGACAGCCGGCCTGACGGATAAGCTAGAACTGTATATTCAGGTGCAGCTACTGCACATCATATGGGTCCCATCTGAAGGGAAGGGCGCCTACAGAGAAGAGAAGGCAAAGCATGACAGAGGACTTCCCTTTGCAGATCAATGGCAAAATAACCCTTATCCAAATGAATCTCTTGTAAAGGCCAAAGTATAGGCAACAACCACGAATCTATGGAACTGACCCCAGCTGTGCACAAAATGTCTATGGGTGCATCTACACTGTAGAATTAATGCAGTTTGACACCATTTTAACTACCCATGGCTCCTTCCCCCTCTGTCCTCAGTTCCTTTCATTGATGTAACCTGACTCCAAACAATTTTTTAAAAATGTCAGGAGCAACTTGAGAAACTGCGAGTCACTTCTGGTGTGAGAGAATTGGCCATTTGCAAGGACCTTGTCCAGGGACGCCCAGATCATAGAATCTTAGAGTTGGAAGAGAACTCATGGGTCATCCAGTCCAACCTCATTCTGCCAAGAAGCAGGAAAATCGCATTCAAAGCACCCCCGACAGAGGGCCATCCAGCCTCTGTTTAAAAGCCTCCAAAGAAGACACCTCCACCACACTACGGGGCAGAGAGTTCCACTGCTGAACAGCTCTCACAGTCAGGAAGTTCTTCCTAATATTCAGATGGAATCTCCTTTCTTGTACTTTGAAGCCAGATGTTTGATGCTTTACCATCCTTGCAGGAGGCTTCTCTCATGTCCCTGTATGGGAAGCTGGGGCTGACAGACAGGAACTCATCCCACTCCCCAGGTTCAAACTGGCACAAGGGTTTAACCCATTGCATCACTGGGGATTTCACTCCAAACCACTGAATTATTTGAGCTTGTTTGACTCATTAGGAGGAAGAAGGGAAGCGGAAGAGTAGAAGTCTTTCTCTTCTTAGTTAATTCCTTTTCCTTCCTCTTTTCAAGCTTTTCTAAGGCTGGATCTACACTGCCATATATAATCCAGATAAATCGGATAACCCAGAACTGAATTATATGAGTCTACACTGCCATATAATCCAGTTCAAAGCAGAGAATTGGATTTTATATGGCAGTTTAGAAGGGGCTTTAGGGTCTACCAGAAATTGAATGGTATTAAATTCTGGCCCTGAGTCCAGTTTTAAATGCCAAAGAACCAAGTGCTGGGTGAGCTCACATGACTTTCTACCTCCCTTAGTAACTGAACTTCACTGGGTGACCTTGGTCAAGAGACACACTCTCAGCTTCAGAGGAAGGCAACAGAAACCCCCCTCTGAACAAACCATGCCAAGACAACCCCACGGTAGGCTGGTCATTGTTGTTATCTTACTTACTTACTTACTTAGGCGATCCCTCATTGTCCGAGTAAAATTGCCCTCCAATTTTGGTGTCCTGGTGATGGGTCCGTAGGTGACCGTGGAGCCCTATTCATGACCTGCATGTTCTCCCACAGTGAGGGCATCGGTTTCCAGGTGGAAGGCGGTCCCGGTCAAGGTTGGCTTGATGTGCTTTCCTCTTGGTACGTTTTAATCTTTTGCCCTCCATTCGTGCCTCTTCAAATTCTGCAGCACTTCTGCTCACAGCTGACCTCCAAGGGCCAGGGCTTCCCAGTTCTCGGTGTCTATGCCACAGTTTTTAAGGTTGGCTTTGAGCCCATCTTTAAATCTCTTTTCCTGTCCTCCAACATTCCGTTTTCCATTCTTGAGTTCAGAGTAGAGCAACTGCTTTGGGAGACAGTGATCGGGCATTCGGACAACGTGGCCAGTCCAGCGGAGTTAATGGCGGAGGAGCATTGCTTCAATGCTGGTGGTCTTTGCTTCTTCCAGCACACTGACATTTGTCCGCCTGTCTTCCCGAGAGATTTGTAGGATTTTTTGGAGGCAATGCTGATGGAATCGTTCCAGGAGTTGCATGTGACGTCTGTAGATAGTCCATGTTTCGCAGGTGTATAACAGGGTTGGGAGGACACTGGCTTTATAAACAAGCACTTTGGTCTCCTTACTGATGTCCCGGTCCTCAAACACTCTTTCCCTCATTCAGAAAAATGCTGCACTTGCAGAGCTCAGGCGGTGTTGTATTTCAGTGTCAATGTTGACTTTTGTGGAGAGGTGGCTGCCAAAGTAGCGGAAATGGTCATTTTCTAATGTTACACCATTAAGCTGTTGTTATCTGTCGTCATGTCAATTCAACTTATGGCAACAGAGGTCTCCAAGTCAGTGGCGGTCTCTGATTCAAGTATTAACTACTGTTAATCCTCCTTATCTGGCCAGATATAAAATTGGAAACTTTCTAACCATCCTGAAAGCCTTGGACATAGAATAAGAGATAGACAAACAAATAACTAGAAAGGGGTTTCTATTTATTTCCCAACCGCTGCTCTGAGATCAGAGTGAAGAGAGGGGCCAGGAAGGCACTTCCATCTTGCCTGCTGCTCTGTGCTTAATATAATATAATATATTGTATATACATTTGCGTGTGCAAGGGTGACACACCTCGTGCCAGGAACAATAACACAGACACAAGTGGTTGGATGAAAATGGCCACAACTCATTTATTGAAAACAGGAACAAAGGGCTGGCGGTCACACATGGGTCCTGGATCAGGGTCGTACAGCCCCCACGAATGTCCAATGCATTTGCAAGCCTGGGGTGTGAGCGGCCCAATGCCTGTCCACGGAAACTCGGCACCCCAGGGGGCCTGGGCGTTATACCCCTTACAACCAAGGGGTGATAAGCCAGCCTGATCCAGGGGCCATGCCACATGCCACAAAAAGGGGGGAGGGCCATGCCACACACACCTCTTTTCCGCCAACCCAAATTCCTATCCTCAATAACCAAAACTGGTGACTGGAAGCCACCCCGGTGCAACATGCAGATCTGGCCCCACGTGCAGTCTGGGTGGCCCCAGGCGGCCTTATATAGGCTGTCCAGGCGGAAGTGCAGGCCAGCCGGCCAAAGAGGGGGCGGGGCGGGGCCAGCCCCATCATTGGCCAGCCGGCATTGGTGGCAGGAAACTTCCCGCCATCCCAGGGGCTTCTGGGTAGGAGAAGCCCCTTCACCTTCCCCAAGATGGCGGCGAGGACAACCTCACCCCGCTACCTGCTCGGCTGGTAAGTCGGCCAAGCCCAATAATATTGATAATATTATAATGTAATACAATATAATACTACTACTACTACTACTAATAATAATATGGTATTATAATTATATATTTTATATTACATGTAATATTACTAATAACATTACAGTATAATGTTATAGTACAGTGTAATATATAATATTAATATTGTGCTATGGCAATAATATAATATATTGTATTTACATTTTACTTGTAAGCCGCTCTGAGTCCCCTTCGGGGTGAGAAGGACGGCATATAAATGTCGCAAATAAATAAATAAATAAATAAATAAATAAATAAATTTTCTTCTTCCAGAGAAGAATGACCAAGATGATCAAAGAAATGAGGCTGTGGATAGGACCACGAGTGAGATGCCCCTTCCTCACATCTATATAAAATCCACATTGAACATTTGTGGACTCAGATAATCCAGTTCAAAGCAGATTTTGTGGATTCTGGGCTACATGGCTGTGTGGAAGGACCCTGTTATAAATATAGAGTTGGGAGAGGCCCCAGGGGGCATCCAGTCCAACCCCATTCTGCCACACAATCCAAATCCTCCCAACAGATGCCCATCCAGGCTCTGCTTAAAAACTTCCAGAGAAGGTGATTCTGCCACATATTCCACTGATGAACAATTCTTGGGATTCTGGGATTCCCAAGTTTGAATTAATTGGATGATGACCTGCAATCTTTTGAGATTTTACTAAGGAAAAAAAAGCGCATTCCTTCTTCGCCTGTGTCTTTCCTGTTTGGCGTGCCCGTTTCCCAGCCCATTTTCTGCTCCAAAATTTGGGTCGGTTGGTTGCACAAACAGTAGCTTGAAAAACTAGGGGCCGAGTAAACACTCGACTGTGACCCCTTTGCACCCCCTTTGCCCCCCTCCAACACCCAGAGACCTTTCATCCCAGAGGTGATCCTTAAGTGTAAGTAAATAAACACAGAGCAGATGGAAGGGACCGACCCGAGCTGCCATTCCCCTCTCCCTGGGGTATCATTACCGCTCTGCCAGGCGAGGCAAATGGATTCCAGACTTCTCCATGTTAAACTGGGGCCACATGTGGCCACCAGGACATTGCTGGCTTGACCTCCTTGAACCCCATTAAAAGGAGGAGCATCAGCCTTCTCATGGGCTTCATAGAGGAACATCATGTGCCCTTCTCACATCCCCAACGTGGACATGAGGTTCCTGGTGTCCTATGGGTCTCTCTTCCCAGAGACTTTGAAGGCTGATGTTAGGAATTAACACCCCGGTGGGGGCACGACCTCTTCTCGCAGGGTCCTACAACTTTTCATGCCATGATTCCTTGGGTTGCCAGATCAGAAGAAGGGATTTATTTTCCCATTCTGTGTCTCATGAGAGGAGAGACCTTACTTCATCATGAGCTCCGTGGGTATTCTTCAGTTTCAGGATCATGCCCTACATGGTGCAAGAATGACGGGCATCTTGTCGGTATTTTAGACACTGGTAAGACCTTATTCACAAAGTTAATAGAATCATAGAGTTGGAAGAGACCCCATAGGACTTCAAGTCCAACTCAATGACGGGTCATCAGTTAAACCAGGCATGGGCAAATTTGGGCCCCCCAGGTGTTTTGGACTTCAACTCCCACAATTCCTAACAGCCAGTACGCCATTACCTTCTCACGGAAGTAATACATATTGTTCTATTCCAGGGGTGCTCAAACTAAGGCCCAAGGGCTGGATATGGCCCTTCAAAGTCATTTACCTGGCCCTCGCTCAGGGTCAACCAAAGTCTCAAACAACTTGAAAGCACACAACAACAACAACAACAACAACAACAACAACAACAATCCTATCTCATCAGCCAAAAGCAGGTTCACACTTCCCATTGAAATACTAATAAGTTTATATTTGTTAAAATTGTTCGTAATTTTAATTATTCTATTGTTTTTAAGTATTTTTTTTGCACTACAAGTAAGATATGTGCAGTGAGCATAGGAATTCATTCATGCTTTTTTCAAATTATAATCCAGCACTCCAACAATTTGAGGGACTGTGACCTGGCCCTCTGTTTAGAAAGTTTGAGAGCCCCCAATCTATTCACATTTGCATGTTGTCAAACTGCTAGGTTGGGGCTAACAGTAGGAGCTCACCCCACTCCCCAGATTTGAACCACTGACCTGTCAGTCAGCAAGTTCAGCAGTTAGTGGTTTAACCCGCTGCAACACCGGAGGCTCCATGGCTTAAATCTGTGGCATCACAGCAGTTGTAATTTTACAAGGTCTTCTTTTGCTGGCTCAAGAGCAGTACGTGTGAAAAAGATTTTGTAGTTCTCATGGACAACAAGTTAAACATGAGCCAACAATGTGATGTGGCAGCAAAAAAAGCCAATGGGATTTTGGCCTGCATCAATAGGAGTCTAGTGTCTAGATCCAGGGAAATCATGCTACCCCTCTTTTCAGCCTTGGTAGACCACTCCAAAACACCCGGAGAGCCCAAGTTTGCCCATACCTGAGCTAAACCATCTTCAGCAGATGTTTCCCAGCCTATTTTCAAAGCTGTCTGCAGGAAGGAGATCCCACCATATTTCTAGGGGTGCAGCTACGCTGTAGAAGTAATGCAATTTGACATCCCTTTGACTGCCACAGCTTAATGCTATGGAATCCTGGGATTCGTAATTTGGTGAAGCACCAGCACTCTTTGCCAGAGATAGCTTAAGACCTTGTGAAACTACATCTCCCAGGATTCCACAGCATTGAGCCATGGCTGTTAAATTGGTGTCAAATTGCATTAATTCGGTAGTGTAGACATGCCTTAGTTAATTCATTTAAAAAGCCAATGCTGCATCAACAATTTTATTTAAGATGTGACACAACTGACAAAACAAACTAAGTCTACAAATAAACGAACACCCTTGCAAAGCATGGATATAATGTACAGTATATAATCTGGACAGGGTTAAAAGGCATGATCATCAAGTTTGCAGATTACACCAAATGGGGGGAGATAGCCAATACCCCAGAAGACAGGAGAAGAATTCAAAACGATCTTCACATTTAGGGAGATGATTGGCCAAAACCAACACAATGAAGTTCAACAGGGACAAATGCAAGATATTCCACTTAGGCAGAAAAAAAATGAAATGCGAAGAGACAGAATGTGGGACCATGCCTGGCTCAACAGCAGGACGTGTGAAAAAGATCTTGGAGTCCTTGTGGACAGGAAGGTGAACATGAGCCAACAATGTCATGTGGCGCCCAAACAAGCCAATGGGATTTTGGCCTGCATCAATAGGAGTCTAGTGCATAGATCCATGGAAGTCATGCTACCCCTCTCCTTAGCCTTGGCCAGACCACTTTACCTGGAATCACACTGTGTCCAATTCTGGGCACTGCAACTGAAAGGAGATGTTGACTCTAAGCTGTAATGTGTCCAGAGGAAGGCGACTAAAATGATCAAGGGTCTGGAGAACAAGCCCTATGAGGAGCGGCTTAAAGAGCCTGAAGCAGATGTTTAGCCTGAAGAAGAGAAGGCTGAGAGGAGACATGATAGCCATGTATAAATATGTGAGAGGAAGTCCTAGGGAGGAGGGAGAAAGCTTGTTTTCTGCTGCCCTGGGGACTAGGATGCGATCGTGGGGACGAGAGACAGGGCCTTCTTGGTAGTGCCCCCCCCCCCGTCTGTGGAACTCCCTCCCTAAGGACATCAGGTTGGCCACCTCCGTCATATACTTTAGGAAACAACTAAAGATTTGGTTGTGGGCCCAGGCGTTCGACTAAAGGTATTGATTAGTGGACAATGGCAGCTAGACTTACATTTTATGATGTGACGATATTGGATTTATTTGGCTGGGCTCTGGTTTAGCGGCATGTTGATTTGAATGTTAAAGAATTTTATTGATGATTTTATAATGTTTTTAATTGAACCAATCTGTTTTAAGTGAATGTATATGTGGATAGCATCGCTGATGCATATGTGAAGCCGCCCTGAGTCCCCCTGTGGGAGAAGGGTTGGGTAGAAATGAAGATAATAAATAAATAAATAAATAATAAGGTGTCCAGAGGAGGGAGACTAAAATGATCAAGGGCCTGGAGAACAACCCTATGAGGAGCGGCTTAAAGAGCTGGGTATGTTTAGCCTGAAGAAGAGAAGGTTGAGAAGAGACATGATGATGGCCATGTATAAATGTGAGGGGAAACAAGCTTGTTTCCTGCTGCTCTGGAGACTAGGATGCGGAACAATGGCTTCAAAACAGGAAAGAAAGGAGATTCCACCTGAACATGAGGAAGAACTTCCTAGCTGTGAAAGCTGTTCTGTAGTGGAACTCTCTCTTTGTCTGCCCCGGAGTGTGGTGGAGGCTCCTTCTTTGGAGGCTTTTAAACAGAGGCTGGATGGCCATCTGTTGGGGGTGCTTTGAATGTGATTTTCCTGCTTCTTGGCAGAATGGGGTTGGACTGGATGGCCCACGAGGTCTCTTCCAACTGTATGATTTTATGATTCTATGACTCCAGAGCTTAACTACTACTTGTAATTCAACACAGTCAGTTTGGGCTTATCTTCTTGGGTCTGCTGACTGGTTAGCATGCCAAATAAAAGTGAACGTAGTTTCTGGCACCTTTGCTCTCTGATGGTTCAATATGCACACACTTAGTTAAGTGCACAAAATTATGAAAAATTATCTTCACACAGCCAGCTGTGCACCGAGACTGTGGCGCAGCTGGCTGGGTGTCGGCTGCATTAAGATCACTACTGACCAAAAGAACATGAGTTCGAAGCCAGCCCAGGTCAGAGTGAGCTTCTGGCCAATTTTGTGTAGCTTGTTGTCAACCTTTGCAACCCGAAAGACAGTTGTATCTGTCAAGTAGGAAATTTAGGTACCACATATTTGTGGGGAGGCTAACTTAACAAATTTACAAGGCCATAAAAAATCTCCAGCAAAAGCATGTGGGGAATGAGGAAAGTACTTAATCAGTGTTGCAGATGGACGGTGAAGCGACAGCTCCCCTGGTGGCCAGAAAAAATTTAAATAGCCTCTGACTGTCTGTCTATATGTGTTGTGTGTCTATGGCATTGAATGTTTGCCATGTATGTATACATTGTAATCCGCCCTGAGTCCTCTGCGTGTGGGGTGAGAAGGGCGGAATATAAATACTGCAAATAAATAAATATGTTGATAAGGTCTACATGAAAGAGAAATTAATATGAAACTAATACATGAATGTCAACATGGAAAAATGCAAGGTACTACACTTAGGGGCGGGGAATGAAATGCACAGATATAGGATGAGTGACTGGGCTCACAAATAGTATGTGAGAAAGGGATCTAGGAGACTCAATAGGCCACAGATTGAACATGAGTCAACAATGTCATTTTGGAACCAAAAAAACAGCCGATCTGATTCTAGGCTGAGTCAATAGAAATCTAGTGTTTTGATCAAGGGCAGTAAAAGTCCTCCTCTCTCCTGCTTTGGTCAGACTTCACCTAGAATAATCATGTGACTAGTTTTGGACAGCACAGTTCAAGGAGGATATTGACAAGCTAGAACATGTCCAGAGTGATCAAAATGGTGAAAGGTCGGAAAACCATGAATCTCTGTGCGGAGTGGATTAGGGAGCTGGGTGTGTTTAGCCTGGAGAGGAGAAAGTGAAAGGGGGACGTGGGGGCCATGCTGAAATGTTTGAAAGGGTGTCGTATTGAGGAAGGTGCAAGCTTATTTTCTGCAACTCTAGAGACTAGGATAGTTACTTAGGCGATCCCTAGTAGCTCGAGGATGATGGTCCTCCAAGTGTAGTGTCTTGGTGGTGGATATGTAGGTGGCTTTGGAGCCCTATTCTTGATCTTCATGTTCTTCCACAGTGAGGACATCGATTTCCAGACGGAAGGCGGTCCGGTCAGGGTCTTGACATGCCTTCCTCTTGGCACATTTCTCCCTTTTCGTCTTCCATTCGTGCCTCTTTGAATTCTGCAGCACTGCTGGTCACAGCTGACCTCCAGCTAGAGCACTCAAGGGCAAGGACTTCCCAGTTCTCGGTGTCTATGCCACAGTTTTGAGGTTGGCTTGAAGCCCATCTTTAAATCACTTTTCCTATTCACCAACATTACATTTTGCGTTCTTGAGTTGGGAGTAGAGTAACTGTTTTGGGAGGTGGTGATTCGGCATTCAGACAACATGGCCAGTCCAGCCAAGTTGATGGTGTAGGAACATCGCTTCAGTGCTGGTGGTCTTTGCTTCTTCCAGCATGCTGACATTTTTCTGCCTCTCTTTCCAAGAGATTTGCAGGATTTTTCAGAGGCAGCGCTGATGGAATCATTCCAGGAGTTGTGTGTGACATCTGTAGACGGCCCTAGTTTTGCAGGCATATAGCAGGGTTGGGAGGACAATAGCTTTATGAACAAGCCCCTTGGTCTCCCTATGGATGTCCTGGTCCTCAAACACTCTCTGCTTCATTCAGAAAAATGCTGCACTCGCAGCGTTCAGGTATTGTTGTATTTCAGTGTCAATGTTGACTTTTGTGGAGAGGTTGGTGCAATATATGCAAACTCCAAACAGATTCCACCTAAACATCAGGAAGAACTTCCTGAAATATTATGAGCTATTGAATTGACAAATATGCCGCCTTGGAATTAGTGGAGTCTCCACCTCTGGAGGTTTTAAAGCAGAGGCTGGGAATGCTTTAATGTGCACTCATGTCAGAAAAGATAGGCCTGGGTTGCTCTTGCAATCTCTTCCAATTTAGTGGTTTTATAGTTCTATGAAATTAATATTGCATTTAGACTTGGGTCCTATTCCCAAGATATCTCATTATGTGTATATATATGCAAATACAGGTAGAATCATAAAATCACTAAATTGGAAGAGACCACAAGGGCCATGCGCTCCAACCCGCTGCTATGCAGAAACACACATAGATGGCCATCTGAAAAAAAATTATATTATAATTATTCCTAGTATTTTTACCCCGTCATTTTTCTACCCCCAAAAGGGGACTCAGGACAGCTTACATTAGTAACGGTACAAGGCCGCTACGTCACAATTACAATAATATAATGACAATCACATACATAAACATTAAAACAATTACATCATCATTAAAATTAGTACATATAGCATTGGTTAAAACCATAAAAACAAATCGCAATGTCAACTGCTACAAAGCCATTCCAGCCATTCCAATTATGTCTGCTGCCCAAAGGCCTGATCCCAGAACCACATTTTTTTTTCCTGAAAGCCACGAGGGATGTGGTTGATCTTATCTTGTTTGGGAGTGCATTCCACAGGCAGGGAGCCACAGCCAAGAAGGCCCTGTCCCTTGTCCCTGCCAAACGCATTTGTGATGTTGGAAGGAGTGAGAGCAGGGCCTCCCCAGATGATCTTAGGTTGCAAGATGGGACATAGAAGCAGATGCATTCGGACTGGGACAGAACAGTATAGAGCTTTATAGGTCAAAACCAGTACTTTGAATTGGGCTCGGAGATGGACCGGCAGCCAGTGGAGCTGACACAACAGGGGGGTGTTCCCTGTATGTCGTCCCAGTTAGCAGTCTGGCTGCCGCCCGTTGGACCAGCTGTAATTTCCAAGCCATCTTCAAAGGCAGCCCCATATAGAGCCCGTTGCAGTAATCTATTTGGGGTGTAACTAGAGCGTGGATTTTGGATAACAGATATGCAATCTGTAATATTTTGGTTGAAGCATGGTGGGTTGGTCATTGTAATAAATTCTTTAAAAATATATAGACTTTGTATCTTCTTCATCTGGGGTTTTGTGGTTGGGGGCCAACAGGGAATGACGTGGCTGAGAAAAGGAGAAGGGCCAGACTGGGTGATTAACCTGTCTCATTTCCAGCCCACGCGGGTGCCTATCAGCTTCTCTAGATACAAAAAGAGGGAAATATCAGGTGCGGAGCGTCTGCTTTCCTCTCCTCTTGGGAGGTGTTGTGGTTGGAGCATTTCTCACCCAGACAATTGAAGTTGCCGGAAAAAGACACACACACCTGTAAAATGTGAAATGTAACCCTGCTGCCTGTCCGCTTTTCAGACTGGAAACCAGATCCCAGCTGAAAAACATTGGAAGAAGCACCAAACTCATTTCAAAGGTGGGTTGACTCTGTGGGACATCAGGTCTTTTCCTGGCTCGGTGCCACCGCTGTTTAACATCTCTTTTGGTGTCTCGCATCCGCAGACATCTGTTTCCAACAACAGTTTACCTTCTTGATTCCTTTACATATCCCTGCACATCCCAGCTGACACCATTTAATTTCAGGCTTGTTTGCTATCATATGGATATACAATACTAGTATAGTGTACTATGGTTCCACTCAAATTCCAAGGGTTACAAATCTAACTGGCTATCTATTTATTTATTTATTTATTTATTTATTGTGTCAGAAGCAAATTGAGAATATAGCTATAGTGTGTGTGTGTGTATACAGTATATATACACACACACACCACAAACTAAGTTACGAACTTGGCATTTTAGTAGATTTCCTTTGACCAGAAGCTGGCCACTTCAAGTACCTCTGGTGTTGTTGTGAGAAGGTCTTCCATTGTGCATGTGGCAGATCGTATTGTAGTCAGTGGTCTGTGGTTTGCTCTCCTCCATACTTGCATGTTGTGGACTCCACTTTGTAGCCCCATTTCTTAAGATTGGCTCTGCATCTCGTGCAGCCAGAGTGCAGTCCATTCAGTACCTTCCAAATCACCCCATCTTTTGTGTGCCCAGGAGGGAGTTTCTCATCCGGTCTCAGTCACTGATTGAGGTTCCTGCCACTTTTGGACTCTCGTTTGCTGAGGGGTTCCTGCGAGTATCTCTCTTAGGAAGCTGTTTCTTGATTTAAGCCAGGGCTGTCCAACTTCTGCCAGCCCAAGGGCCAGAATTCCAGTGAGTAATCACCTGGGGGCCCGCAGCGGGGGGGCGTGACCGCTCGCTGGGGGCGGGGCCGCTCGCTAGGGGCATGGCCGCTCGCTGGGGGTGGGGCTGCTCGCTGGGGGTGGGGCCCCTTTTTGGCGGGGCTGGGTGATGTCAGACGCCGGCGCCTCCACCTCTTCTTCCTCGGCGCCGGCGTCTGACGTCACCCAGCCCCGCCGAAAAGGGGCAGGCCGCGCAGGACACCGATCTTTAAATACTTTAATAGATGTCTGTGATAAAGCCCCTACCTGGTATTTATTTATTTATTTATTTATTTTTGGTATTTGTACTCCGTCGCTTCTCACCCCCCGAAGGGGGACTCAGCACGGCTTACATTCGCAGCACTACAGGCCGCTACACCACAATACAGAAATATGATCCAATACAACAATATAATCAACATCACATATAAAACATTAAAAACTATTACATACTCATTAAAATCAAGATATACATCAATAGTTAAAACCATAAAACAAAGCACAGTGTCATCTACCGCTACGCCAATCCAGTCAATGTCCAAAATTGCAAATTATGTCTCCTGCTCAAAGGCCTGGTGCCAGGACCACAACTTTAACTTTTTTTCTGAAAGCCAGGAGAGATGGAGTCGATCTTATCTCATTTGGGAGTGCGTTCCATGGGCGAGGGGCCACTGCCGAGAAAGCCCTATCTCTCATCCCCACCAACCGCATTTGCGATGCTGGCGGGAGCGAGAGCAGGGCCTCTCCAGATGATCTTAGGCTGCAAGATGGGATGTATAGGCAGATGCGTTCAGACAAGTAAGCTGGGCCAAAAATGAGGGGAGTTAGGATTGGTTGGTAGAAAAGGGGCGGAGCCTAACTTAGAAAAAGAAAATAATGTCCTGAAGAGGAGGCGTTTTAAAATCTGACAGCAGTTGGTGCTTGGGTTTCAGAGAAGTTGGTGTGTGCGGGTCAGAGGAGAAGGAGTTTGGGTGTCAGAGGAGAAGCAGAAGTGTCGCAATCACCGACTTAGTACTGCCCCTTTAACACACACACGGAGACGTAGCAAAGGCTAACTAGTTTTATTGAATATAAAAAGTCCAAAAGGCAATTCTCTTGAAGAAATCAAAGGATGAAGCAATCAGCAAAGCTGAAGTCCAATTAAGAAAGCAAAGTTCCAAAAGATAGTTCCAAAGCAAACGTGGCAAAAAGCTTGGCAGATTTCCGGATTGACTCCGGAACAAAGCAGGGTTTCCGCAGCAATGCGAATCAATAACAAGGCAAGGTCTTGGTCCAAGGCGAGCCAAACTAGGCTCCGGGGTTCACTCCGCTTTCACGCCCTTCAGATCAGACGTGGCCGGAGAACTGAGGATCAGTTCCCACGGGGCCGTTCTTAATCCTTCGGCCGGGCCCCTCGACGATCTAGGGCCCGGCGTCTCCAGTCTCTACTTTCCGAACGGTGACGGTCTAGGGACAGATGCCAGCTCCTCCTGCCCTGCTCTATGTCCCTGCGTCTGTTATGGGAACGGCCCCGCTCTTCCAGTTCAGTATCGCTATCTCCTTGAGAAGCAGCCTCCCGAACTTTCCCAGCCGCTGGCCTCCATCTGCTGCTCGGCCAGCTCCTGGGAACCTCGGCCGTTGGGAATTCATAACTATCTCCGCTATCTGCTTCGCTGCCTCCCATCTCCACCTGGTCCGCTCCTTCCCCGGGAGAATGCTCCCACTCGAGATCCCATGCTAAACTCTCTACAGGTGAACTGGGCAAAGGCACTGCTGACCAATCTTGCTCTGGGCCTTCCAACTCGTCCTCCGAGTCCCCTTCAGCCTGTGCGGGTCCCAATGGCATCGGGACCCCCGGCGCCTCACCCCCTCCCAGTGGCACGAACGAACCCATGGGTGCTACAAGAAGTTACTGTTAGAGAGAAGTGGCCTGAAATTGGTCAGGAAGCTAGCAGTGTCAGCTAGTGAGGAGACTCTACATCTATCAGGGAGATAGTTGGTAGATGAGTAGTTAGACAGATCCAAGGTAGGACTATCTGTGATGGAGTTCAGATTTGCTAGGCAGAGAGGAAATTCTGTCAGTAAATTCTTGAAGGGAGAAAAGAGTGGAATTTTTGTAACGAAGATTTGAACTGTTAAAGGAACTATATGCTTTCATGCAAAAATATCTGAACCATTAAGTTTAATACCTATTTTGCAAGTTCTCTTAAATAAACTTAATTGTTTTGTTGTTCCAAACATCTGCCTCACGTGTGCCTCTGTCAAAGAAGTCTCAAATCAGTTCCCTGCAGCAATCAAGAGTCTGATGGTGGCAGTGTACATTTTGAAGAAGAAATCTCTTCAGTGTTACCTTAGTGCAGTCATTGTCAATCGGTGTGACGCGGCACACCAGTGTGCCGTGCGAGAGCACGTGGTGTGCCGCGAAAACGTCCCCTCCCCCCGCCTTTCTTCCCCCTCCTGCTGCTGCTGCTTGGAGGAGGAGGAGGAGGCCAAGCGGGCGGAGGCGGATCCGGGCCTACCGGGTGAGGCGGGCTCTGAGGTCTTGTGTGTGTGTGTGAGAGAGAGGAGAGGGTTGGAGGAGCAGGAGGGCGCCGGGCTGGGGGAGGCTTTTCCGCCTGGCCCCCGTGCCCTTCCAAAGTCGGAAGGACGCGAGAGCCGGGCGAAAAGCTTCCCCCGCGAGCCATCGAGGCCTGCGGGAGGCTTCTCCACCTGTCCCCCGCGCCCTTCCCAAATTGGGGATGGGCGAGGGGGCCAGGAGGTGCACTTCCACAAGGCAGCAACGTCCTCGCTGCCTCAGGGAGGCATCTCCGCCTGTCCCCCGCGCCCTTCCCAAATTGGGGACGGGTGAGGGGGCCAGGAGGTGCACTTCCCCAAGGCAGCAAGGTCCTCGCTGCCTCAGGGAAGCGTCTCCAACTGTCCCCCGCGCCCTTCCCAAATTGGGGTTGGGCGAGGGGGCCAGGAGGTGCACTTCCACAAGGCAGCAACCTCCCTGCCTCAGGGAGGCGTCTCCGCCTGTCCCCGCGCCCTTCCCAAATTGGGGACAGGTGAGGGGGCCAGGAGGTGCACTTCCCCAAGGCAGCAAGGTCCTCGCTGCCTCAGGGAGGCGTCTCCAACTGTCCCCCACGCCCTTCCCAAATTGGGGACGGGCGAGGGGGCCAGGAGGTGCACTTCGCCAAGGCAGCAAGGTCCTCGCTGCCTCAGGGAGGCATCTCCACCTGTCCCCCGCACCCTTCCCAAATTGGGGACGGGCGAGGGGGCCAGGAGGTGCACTTCCCCAAGGCAGCAAGGTCCTCGCTGCCTCAGGGAGGCGTCTCCGCCTGTCCCCCGCGCCCTTCCCAAATTGGGGACGGGCGAGGGGGCCAGGAGGAGCGCTTCCCCCAGGCAGTGACTTTGAAGTTGCAAGGCCATTAAATGCTAATCAGCATGGCCATTTGCAACATTCGCACTTGCCTAAAGCAGGCAAGAATTCTTTCTTCCACCCTGGACATTATTCCACAGATATATACACGTCACTTGCCTAGTTTCTAACAGCTCACCACCTCTGAGGATGCCTGTCATAGATGTGACTGAAACGTCAGGAGAGAATGCTTCTGGAACATTGCCATACAGCCTGAAAACCTCACAGCAACCTGGTGATTCTGGCCATGAAAGCCTTTAGCAAAAGCTCTTTGATTTCTGCCAGGATATCTATGTTGTGTTCATTCAAACAGGCCCAGGTTTCACACCGAGTGTATACTTTTAAAAACATATTAACTATATGTATTACTGTGTTAGAGTGTCATTTTGTTTCATTTTGGTTGGTGGTGTGCCCCGGGATTTTTTAAATGTCAAAAGTGTGCCTCGGCTCAAAAAAGGTTGAGAAACACTGCCTTAGTGCACAGGCCTGAGTGTGATCCCGGCGCATTCTTGCCTAAGATATCTCCAATAAGCCAAAGGCTTAATATTGCTTATGTTTGGTGGTGGCCAGTGGTCTTTCAAGAGGTTTTCCGGCCAGAAGATTATTCCAGCTTTATCACAGTCTTGATTTAGGGTTTTAAATACCCTGATAAGCCTCGTCCCTTTATAATTGGTATACAGCGGTGGGATGAAAAAAATAAGGAAGATCCACCTTGCCTAAGTTGTCTTGTTATATTTGGTGGCAGCGGTGGGATAGATTAGGAAAGTTCCACCCCGCTCTAATTAACGTCATCTCCCATTATACCATGCAGCCCGAAAAACCTACAACAACCCAGCGATTCTGGCCATAAACGCTTCGACAATACATCTTCTCACATTGTCTAATGCTAGTGCCAATATGCCACTCGTGTTCTTGTGGACCCCCTTCAAGCCTTTCCCTGCCTCAAACAACCTTGGTTTTCTGTCCCCACCAGAGGCAAACTACCTCCTGAGCAACATCACCAACTTGCGTGAGGCTGGCCCGCTGGCAAGCTGCATACACCGTCCGTCCCAAAAAGAAACCTGGAAAGCATTACACGCCTGCCTTTGGAGGAAGTCTCTCTGAGTTCCGGACCCAGCGATGCTGGTGAGCCATGCAAGATTAAGAAAGAGGGTTTTTTTTCTCACAAGGCCTCTTTGTTCTTCCACTGGAACAAATGGATTGGAGGCAGCTGAGGTCGTTTGTCAGTCGGCCTTATGAGGAGCCCTCCTTGTATGTCAGGATGAGAGAAAATGGGGGACAGGTGGGCCGATGGAGCAAATAAGAGATAAATAACACCTGTCACTAGCAGCCCTCATCTCTTTCTGGATATCCGGTGTGTTTGCTTGGCTGCTTGGAACATCATGACCTACCGACACAGAGAGAGCAAGATATAGAGAATGGGCATACCATGCAGCTATTCACAGCTATGATTTGCAGTGATGACAGCTCTGTATTTAGAGGATATTGAAAAGAGGCTCTGAGAAGGAAATACAGAAGATATAGTCAGGTTTATTAGTGGGGGCTGGCCACAATGAGCACGGAAAGCTCTCACAGAGTTCATATACACGGTGGAATTAATGCAGTTTGATATTTATTATTATTTATTGCTAGCCATCCTCTGCCATGCATTACTGTTGCCGGTCTGTGTATTTGTGTTTTCTATGTGTATATATGTATGTATATATTTTTGTATATGTGTATATATGTGGTTTTGCACATGCGTTGCAATGTATTTTTTTATATTTTGGCTTTTAAAGTCTCTTCTGTGTTTTTCAGTGTTTTTATGAGCGATGGTCACTCATTGGCCTAATAGGTGTATTGTGTCCAAATTTGGTGTCAGTTTGTCCAGTAGTTTCTGAGTTATGTTAATCCCACAAATGTACATTACATCTTTATTTATATACTAACCGCTCCTCATGGGGCTTTAAGCCACTCCTCATAGGGCTTGTTCTCCATTTTAGTCGCCCTCCTTTGGACGCATTCCAACAAGTCAACATCTCCCTTCTTTTGTGGTGCCCAGAATTGGACACCGTATTGCATGTTTTCGAACTGCTAGGTTGGCAGAAGCTGGGGCTAACAGCGGGAGCTCATGCCACTCCCCAGATTCGGACCTGTGATCTTTTGGTTAGCAAGTTCAGCAGGTCAGTGCATTAACCCACTGCGCCTTTGGAGGCAGAAATACTTGAAATCAATAAATGGAGGAGGAGTAAGAAGGTAGTGGTGGAGCAGGAGTTGTTGTTTGGGGATGTAATTCCTTTGGACTAGAGCAGGGCTGTCCAACTTCTTCGGGCCCAAGGGCCAGAATTCAGGTGACTGATCACCTTGGAGGCCGCTTGCGGGGGCGTGGCCGCTTGCGGGGGCGGGGCCGCTCCCGCCCTGGCGCACATGCCCAGCGTCCTGTGCAGCCCGCCCCTTTTCGGCGGGGTGACGTCAGGCGCCATGCCTGACGTCACCCAGCCCCGCCGAAAAGGGGCGGGTTGCGCAAGGGCGGGATCGGCGAGCCGCCCTCCGCCGTGTCCCTAGCTCTTGCAGCAGCCGCACCTGAAGGAAGGTAAGCTCCTTCAGGCACGGCTCGCCGATCCCCGGCCCGCCTCCTGCCCTGGCGTGCATGCCCAGCATCTTGCGCGACCCGCCCCTTTTGGCGCCTGACGTCACCCTGCCGAAAAGGGGTGGGTTGCGCAAGATGCCGGGCATGCGTGCCAGGGCGGAGAGGCGGCCGGGGATCGCCTCCCCTTCTTGCAGCGGCCGCGCCTGAAGGAAGGTAAGCCCGGGAGCTTACCTTCCTTCAGGCGTGGCCGCTGCAAGAGCTAGGGACACGGCGGAGGGCGGCTCGCCGATCCCGCCCTGGCGCGCAAGCCCACGAGCGGCCCTGCGCGAGCGAGGAACAGGCGGGGGGAAGTCACCCCCTAGGGCATCTGACGTGGCTTCCCTCCGCCTCCTCCTCACTCGCGTCGGCCCTGCCCCTCCTCCCGCCCCCTTCCCCCGGAGATCAAAATTTTTTGGAATTTTTTTCCAATTTTTTTTAAAAAAACTGATGTCTTGCAGGGGGTTAGGGGGCCGTAGGGAAGGGGCTCGTGGGCCGTGAATGGCCCCTGGGCCGCCAGTTGGGCAGCCTGGACTAGAGCTCCCAGAATCCCCAATGGTCCCGCTGGCTGATGTGTTGCTTTCTTTATTGGAGAGATGCAAAGGCCTTGGCAAATGATCACAGAGCTTTTGCACCAGAGACTGTGTGCAAGAAGATGCTGTTTTGTATTTGCTGGCAAATACTTCTGTCTATTCTTTTTAGTTGGATCTGGTGGAGGGGAGTATATCTGCGCTTAAAAAAAATATCCCTTTGCAAGTTTCACTGGAAAGCCTTCCCCTGCCCCCAACTCGGCAAAGGAAACTTTTCAGCATGCCATAGTCCCTTCGACAGATTTATCATTCTATAGGGAGCTGCTGTCCAGGGTCTTTCCCCTCCGCAAGTGCTTGGGATGTTTCCTCTAGCCTAAAAGGGATGCTTTGATGCTGCAGGGCCAGGCCAGCAGCCATTGCCGCTATCGAAAGGAAGGAGCCGTAGAGTCTCCTTTCTGTCTCTTCCGCTCTGACGACTGCAAAAGAGAAGTGGCTTTCTCTCCAGTTCAAAGAGGCCTTCTGATAGAGGATGGGTATAAAGTTAGACTTTGTTTACCAATTAGGGCAGGGTGGACCTTCCCTATTTCACCAAATGTAAAGGAGATAGGGTATCACTCAGGGGAGATGTCTTTGATAAGCCCCCAATGAATCAAGACTGCTGCCACCAATATAAAGATTAATGTAGGGCAATATAAAGATTAAAGAACATTCAAGTGCCACCTCGGAGTTATTTTTCCCTGGGTACTGGTTGTGGGGGTCGGGACAGGTTGAGGATTTAAAACTGCTGGACTAGAGGGCTGAAATGGCTCTCTTATGTTCTTATGTATTATTTACTTGAGGATTTAAAACTGCACTGAGCTGAAATGCTCTCCTGGCCGAAACACCTTTGGAAACCCACTGGCCACCACCACAGTTATTTGGCTCTCTGGAGGAAAACTAAAATAATTTCTTCTTCAAGGATGGTATGCTGCCACCTTTAGACTCTGGATTGCTGTAAGAACTGGTTTAAGTTCTTTTTGACTGAGGCACACGTGAGGCAGTTGTGTTAACAAACAAAGTTTATTTGAGGGAACTTTCAAGAACAGTTAACAAGCTTAATGGTTTCAAAAGATCTTAGCATGAACACGTGTGGTTAGTTACTTTAAACAGTATAGTTCTTTGTTACTAAGTATAACGTCTTCCTCAGCTATCCAACAGTTTACTGACAGGAACGTTTCTCTCTGCCTAATAAACTTTGACACTGCTACAGGTAGTCCAAACTCTGGATCTATATAAACTAGAAATCCACTCCCTATCTATCCTGATAATTGTAGATAACGCTCACATATTTATACATGGCTACCATGACTCTTCTCGGCCTTCTCTTCTTCAGGCTAAACATGCCCAGCTCTTTAAGCCGGTCCTCATAGAGCTTGTTCTCCAGATCCTTTTTCATTTTAGTTGCCCTCCTCTGGACACATTCCACATCTTTCTTCAATTGTGGTGTCCAGAAAGAAAGACACCATCCAAACACTCCTTACAGATGCCATTCCAGATTCCACTTTGAAGGTCAGCAGTGACCATCAAATTCGGAACTAGCAGCAGATTTCACTGAATGTTTAGGTGGAATCTCTTCTCCTGAAGTATGAGTTCATTACTCAAGCTATTCGAGATCTGCCTTTCTTTCGGAGGGCGTGCAAAACATTTCTTTTCCGGCAGGCATTTGGACTCTGCTGACCGAGACTCTGCTACTTGTGTTTCTGTTATTTTAACTGCATTGTATGCACACTGTATTTTTTGGATGTTGTAAACCGCTCTGAACCTTCGGGGAGTGGCGGTATACAAGTTGGAATAATAAATAAATAAATATTCCAGTGTCTGGAGCAGCAGTAATCAAGTCTCTCCCATCCTCAATATGAGACCCTCTCAAATATTTAGACATGGCTCTCATGTTCCTCTCAACGTGCTCTACATGTATAGATATGTAAGAGACAGTCATAAGGAGGAGGGAGCAGGCTTGTTTTCTGCTTCCTTGGAGACTGGGATGCAATGGAACAATGGCTTCAAAATACAGAGATTCCACCTGAACATTAGGAAGAACTTCCAAACAATGAGAGCCGTTCAGCAGTGGAACCTTCTGCCCCGGAGTATGGTGGAGGCTCCTTCTTTGGAGTCTTTTAAACAGAGGCTGGATGGCCATCTGTCAGGGGTGCTTTGAATGTGATTTTCCTGCTTCTTGGCAGAATGGGGTTAGACTGGATGGCCCACCAGGTCTCTTCCAACTCTAGGATTCTACTCCAATCTAAACATACTCAGATCCTTCAGCCATAGGTATTCATAGTTTTCAACCCTTTTGTCCCTTTGGTCACCTCTCTCTAGACACCATCCAATCTCTCCACATCCTTCTTGGATTGTCATGCAATAAAAAAAGAAATTGAAGTTCTTCCTAATGTTGAGGTGGAATCCCTTTCCTTGTATTTTGAATCTCTTGGCTCATGTTCTACACTCTGAAGCAGCGAAAAACAAGCTAACTCCCTCTTGTACCTAACATCCCTTTGGTGATGTAAATAATTACTGTTTTGTCTTGTGTATTCCTAAGTATATAAGGTCTTACATGCAGTGGCTGAGACGTGCTCCCTCGTTTGAGAACTGGAATGTTGTGCAAGCTAATGTGCAACCCTGCACAGCTGTATGCACAATGCATACTATGTTCAACACACTTGCACACTGCATACAGGTCTAGCCCTCTGAGAAACAGCTTAGGAAGCTGGGAATGTTCAGTGTAGAGAAGAGAAAATGGAGAGATGGCATGATAGCCACATTTCAATCCCTGAAGAGATCATACAATGGCTGAATGAAAAGTAATGCCTCCACCTTCGTTATTTATTTATTTATTTACAGTATTTATATTCCGCCCTTCTCACCCTGCAGGGGACTCAGGGCGGATTACAATGTCCACATACATGGCAAACATTCAATGCCATAGACCCACAACACATATAGACAGACAGTCAGAGACTACTTAACTTTTTTCTGGCCACCAAGGGAGCTGTTGTTTCACCGTCCATCTGCAACACCGATGAGGTACTTTCCGCATTCCCCACATGCTTTTTGCTGGAGATTTTTTATGGCCTCATAAATTTGTTAAGTTAGCCTCCCCACACATAGGTGGTACCTGAATTTCCTACTTGACAGATGCAACTGTCTTTCAGGTTGCAAAGGTCAACAACAAGCTACACAAAATTGGCCGGGAGCTCACTCCGACCCGGGCTGGCTTCAAACTCATGACCTTTTGGTCAGTAGTGATCTTAATGCAGCTGACACCCAGCCAGCTGTGCCACAGTCCCGGTACTTGGGTTTGGATGGGAATATTTTAATAAATCAGAGGCAGAAATAATCCTTAGAATGTGCTCTTTAACTACCACTATTCACTTTTCCACATAATCACCAGGCAATTGGATACATTTCTCCCAACAATTGACATGGGATAGAAAAGGTGAATAAAGAAAAAAATATTTTCTCTGTCACACAACACTAGGACTAGGGGGCACTCCCTGAAGCTCCAAGGTAGGAAAGTTAGGACTAATAAAGGAAATATTTCTTCACCCAGGGGGTCATTGGGTTATGGAACTCACTTCCAGAGGAGGTTGTGACAGCTGTCAGCCTGGACAGCTTCAAGGCAGGATTAGACAGATTCATGGATACCAAGGGAATCAGTAGTTACTGAAATGGACATCCAAGTGCCACCTCTGTGTTGATGGAGGCAGGCAGGATTTCCCGGGTACTGGTTGTGGGGGTCGGGAGCAGGTGAGGGTTTTGCCCTCCTTTCTGCTAGAGATCCCTGTGTACAACTAGTGGGCCACTGTGTGACACAGAATGCTGGACTAGATTTATTTATTTATTTATTTATAAATTCGATTTGGTAGACCGCTCTCTCTGGAGCCCAGAGCGGTTTACAGCATAAAATCAATAAAACATCAGTAAACAGATAAAAGACGTATACCCAAAAGCCCCCTCCCCACAAATGATCCCGGCAAGCAATAATACGCAGAGGCAATACATGGCAGGACGGTATGTTGGCAGCTGGCAACTAAGGAGGCATCAGTTGGGACCAAATGCCTGCCTGTATAGCCAAGTCTTCACAGACTTGCGGAAGGCCAACAAACCCCGTAGTGCTCGTATCTCCTCCGGCAGAGAATTCCAGAGGGTCGGAGCGGCCACTGTAAATGCTCTCTGCCGGGTGCTCGACAGCCTACAGATCTTAATACTAGGGACCTCTAGTAGATTAAGCCCCTCTGAGCGCAGTGATCTTCTGGGTTTGTATGGGGTAAGACGCTCCCTCAAGTACACTGGCCCCAAACCATATAAGGCCTTGAAAGTTAGAACTAACACCTTGAAGGAGACCCCGAATTCGATGGGACGCCAGTGCAGTGCACCCAGGACTGGGGTCACATGCGCAGATCTTGGGGCTCCCGACAGCAGGCGCTGCTGCGTTCTGCACCAGCTTAAGTTTCGGATCACCGACAAGGGTAGGCCAATGTACAGCGCATTACAGTAATCAAGCCTCGAGATGACCGTGGCTTGGATCACCGTGGCCAGGTCGCAGCGGGAGAGGTAAGGAGCCAGACGTTTCGCCTGCCGCAGATGGTAAAACGCTGTCTTGCAAGCGCAGGCAATCTGCGCTTCCATCGACAGTTGGGTGTCTAGCTGGACCCCAAGGCTCTTAACTAGGGGCTGTGGGCGAAGTGCCACACCATCAAACGTCGGCAACTGGGTCTCTACCCCTCCGGGCGGCCCAGCCACAAGATCTCCGTCTTCGTCGGGTTCACCTTCAACTTACTGGCTCGCAGCCATCCAGGTACGGCTTCTAGGCAGAGATGGAAATTATCGGGTACAGATTCCACCCCGGGGTCCATCCTCAGAATGAGCTGGGTGTCATCAGCGTACTGGTGACATTCCAGCCCAAAACTCCGTACCAATTGGGCGAGTGGGCTGAGGCCCGATTCAGCATGGCTCTTCTTATGTTCTTATGTTCTTATGACAGGTTTTCTGAAGCCATCATGGAAGTAGACACTCTGTTTCTGCAACCAGCATCTCACAGTTCTCTCAACGTCTTCATCAGAAGCAGAATGATGTCTCCGCAGATATTTTTTCATTATCAGGAACAGATGGAAGTCAGATGGTGATAAATCTGGACTGTATGGAGGATGCCATACGGTGGTGAGATCTCGTCTCTGAAGTTCTGCTGTGTACCCATCGTGCACAGATCTTCCGATAGCCAAGGAAAGCAATAATGTGACCCACATGTTCTTATGAAATGCTGATTATGCTTGAAATTTCTCTGAGTGATACGACAATTATCCTGAATCAATCTGTCAACCTTTTGCTTTTGAAACTCAGTGATTGCTTTTACAGGACGTCCAACTCTTTGTCAGGCAAGCCAGATGTTCCCACCTCAACATCTTTAAACTTACTTGCCCAACGATGCACAGTACTTGCATCAACACAATCACCATAAACACCCTACATTCTCTGATGAATCTCCTTTGGGGTGACACCTTCGGCTGTCCAGAATTCAATGACTGCATGTTGCTTAAGTTGCATTGATCGATCGTTTGTGCAGGGTTCCATACTTCGCACTTTAACAACACAACCATTCAATGCTAAGGCTTCCCGCCAAAATGGAACGTAGAGGAGAGTCTACTGAACAAGCCAGTACCTGCTGCATACCAGTACTGCCATCTTTTGAGGAGTTTAAAAGGTGGAAGCATTACTTTTCATTCAACCCTCGTAGAATCAAAGAATAATAGAGTTGGAAGAGACCACATGGGCCATTTAGACCAACCTCCTGCCATGCATGAAAAACATAATCAAAGTATTCCTGACAGATGGCCATTCAGTTTCTAAAAGTTTCCAAGGAGCATCCACCACACTGAGGCAGAGAGTTCCACTGATGAACCAGTCTTCTTACAGACAGGTTCTTCCTAATTTTCAGGTGGTCTCTCCTTTCTTGTCATTTGAACCCATGGCTCAAATGCTGCCCTAGTATCCAGGGCAGCAGAAAACAAGCCTGCTCCTTCTTCCTTATTGCATGCTTTCACATATTTATGCACGGCTCTCAGGTCTCCTTCTCTCAACCTTCTCTTCTGAGGCTAAACATACCCAGTTCTTTAAGATGCTCCTCATAGGACATGTTCTCCATACAAAAGATGGAGTGAGCTTGTTTTCTGCTGTCCTGATCAATGGATTCGCCTAATCATTAAAAATAATTTCCTAATAACTGTTCATAAATTAATTAGATCTTCTAGGACGCTATTGGAAGTCCAACCTGAGGTTGGATGATCTTTTTGGGTATGCATTAGATGTGTCTTTCTGCATGGCAGAAGGTTGGGCAAAATGGCTTTTGGGGATCCGACTCTGTTTATGGCTGTGGTCAGAGGCAACACAATCTGCAGCAATGTTACAGTATTCTGGCCTTGGGCACACCTCCCTTGCTACTCACTGCAGAACATGCAACCTTAATGGAAGTGAGCAAGTAGAGCTATAGTGGCTCTAGCATCTTATATTGTAGTTACTAGTTCGTCGCTGAGAGTTAGGAACCCATAACTGCTCCACATTCCATAGCCAACAAGAAAACGGTCCATGGGTGAGGATTTGGGCATGGAAAAAAGGTTCTTATGGGAGTATGCAGTCCTCCAATGGTCTCAGCCTCTTTTCCAAGATTTGAGGACTGCACTTTCCAGTATTTTGGTAGGATAACAATGCCATCTGCTGGTGCTTTTGTTAAAAGCAACTTTTTTGTGTCTTGTGGTGCCTCCTACACTGTAGAATTAATGCAGTTTGACTCCACTGCTAAGGCTCAATGTTATGGGATCCTGGGAGCAGTAGCACTCCTTGGCAGAGAAGGCTAGAGACCTTATTAAACTACAATTCCCATAACTTGACATGAGGGAGACATGTCAGTCAAAGTGGTGTCTGACATGTTACAGTGTAGCTCCAGCCTTTGAAATAATACATTATTTATATTCCACCCTATCTCAGGGCAGATTCCAATCACAAAAAAGGAAACATTCAATCATCGCCCTGTTGCCTCCTCCAATGGTTGGTCTGCCTAAGTTGTACACGAGGCACAAAGTCAAGCAAGGACTGAATATTTTAGTTTAGTTTTATACCAATTTTATTTATATTATTACAAAAGTTCGCAAGTGAAGAATCTCAAGGCAGCAAAGAACATCATAAGAGAATAAATTTTATTAGAGTTGCACTGGAGGACTTAGCTATTCCTAGCGATATATGCTCTCTACGAGTTTGCTGGATCTTCCAGCACAACTTTATGTTAATATCCAGTGGAAGCATATGAGGGAATTGTGCTGGAGGATGAAGCAAACACCTAGAGAGATCATTTTTCCAGGCGCAAGTGAGTGAAATTGTCAATATGGGTTCTATTACATAGTTCTCACTATAGCATAAAGGTAAAGGTAGAGGTTTTCCCCTAACATTAAGTCCAGTCGTGTCCGACTCTGGGGGTTGGTGTGCATCTCCATTTCCAAGCTGAAGAGCCGGCATTGTCCATAGACACCTCCAAGGTCACGTGCCTGGCATGACTGCATGGAGCACCATTACCTTCCCGCCAGAGCAGTACCTATTGATCTACTCACATTTGCATGTTTTCGAACTGCTAGGTTGGCAGAAGCTCGGCCTAACAGTGGAAGCTCATGCCACTCTATGGATTCGAACCTGTGACCTTTCGGTCAACAACCTCAGCAGCTCAGCTGTTTAACCCACAGCGGCCCTTAGGAAAATATTGAGCTTTGTACACATCTCTGTTTCTTTGGCAAAACAATCCTTTCAAATTGAAAATAAAATAAAGACTATTAAAATAGTTTTACAATATAAAACCTTTTCTTTTTAAAAAAGCAACAACAAAAATTCAGATGACAAAGACCCCAAAAATGGAGAAGCACCCTGAGGTTAAACAAAACTGCAGTCACCAGACTGTTATAATGATTGGACAAGCAGATCAGATGTGGGTTTGGGCACTGGGATGAAACAGAAGACTTCTCTTCTGTTTCCAACAAACCACACAACCTCTGAGGATGCCTGCTATAGATGTCAGCAAAACATCAGGAGAGAATGCTTCTGGAACATGGCCAGACAACCCAGAAAACTCACAGCAGCCCAGTGATTCCGACCATTAAAGCCTTCGACAATAGACAGGAGACTTCTCTGTCTTCTCGGTTCTGTACGGAGACCGAGATGTGCGGAGGACGGAGGCTATGCAAATGTGTGTAGGAGGATTCATTTGGGAAGAAACCTGGAAAGGGAAGGAACTCAGACCCTGTGAAAGTACAGCTCAAGCTTACAGTGTTCCCTCACTTATTGCTGGGGTTAGGTTCCAGGACCTCCCGCAATAAGTGAAAAACTGTGATGTAGGGATGCTCTATTTATTTTAATATTTATGCATTATTTTAGTAAGTATACACTATTTTAAGTTTATTTTTATAAACTTAAAATAAAGTGAAGGAAAGGCCCTTCAAGGCAGGAGGGCTGAGGAGGGAAAGCGCCTTGGAGAGCAGCGGTGGCAAAACCCCACAAAACAGCCAAAATACCATGATATATATTTTAAATTAATATTTTTTTAATCCGCGAAACAGCGAGTCCGCAATAAGCGAACTGTGAAATAGCGAGGGAACACTGTATGCCACTTAGACAATATCTTGTCTAAATGGCATAATACCTAAGTGGCATAATACCTAGCCAATTATGCCATGTAGACAACTGGAAATCCGGAGTGGCTAGATATCTTGAAATGGCTCTATATCATGAATGGGTAAACTTTGGCCCTCCTCCAGGTGTTTTGAACTTTTAACTTCCACAATTCCTAACAGACTACTGGCTGTTAGGAATTGTGGCAGTTGAAGTCCAAAACACCTGGAGGAGGGCCAAAGTCTGCCCATGCCTGGCTTAGTGTACCCCAGAAGACCCCCACCCCTCTCCTCTCTCTGCTGCTTCTGGCTTTTTTGAATATATGGGTGAGGTGGCCCTGGTGCTTTCCTTTCTGTATGGAATAACCCTCAAATTATCCATGGATCTTATCAAATTCCATAATCTTGGCCCCAAAAGCTACCCTCAATTTATACATGAGCATATATAAGTATGTGGAAATTGTATAGCATCTCATAGAGCAGTTGTTCTCAACCTGTGGGTCCCTAGGTGTTTCGTCCTACAACTACCAGAAATTCCAGCCAGTTTACCAGCTGTTAGGATTTTTGGGAGTTGAAGGCCAAAACATCTGGGGACCCACAGGTTGAGAACTACTGTTGTGGAGGAACTGCTCCTCCACTGAGAGCAAAGGCCCACTTAAAATCTTGTTGGTCTCTGCTAGCTATCTTTGCTTTCCAGTGTCAGATCTTAACCCATGAAGATAGTGGTTCTCAACCTGTGGGTCTCCAGGTGTTTTGGCCTACAACTCCCAGAAATTCCAGCTAGTTTACCAGCTATTTGGATCTCTGGGAGTTGAAGGCCAAAACGTCTGAGGACCAACAGGTCGAGAACAACTGCATGGAGACAAGTTCAACCCAGAGGACAATGTTTGGGTGGCTGATGCTCCTGGCTATTTCTTCTTCAAAGAGATGGAGAACTTCTCATCTTCTCATCAACCAATGAGTCCTCTTCACGGAAGATGCAGAAGAAAAGAGCCACTCATAATAGAGTCCAGGTTTCCAGCTGGACCAAAAGCAGCATTTCCATCATTGGTGAATTGGTGAGCCATAAGTTCATGCCATCTACTTCAGATCAGGTAAGGAGGAGCCCAAGTAAGTGCGCAGGTCACTGATGGTTGAATGGATGATTTTGGCTGGGATGGTCTCCTTGTTCAAAAGCTTGTATGCAGCGTAGCGGTGGCACCCTCCAAAGGAGTAGAAATAATCCCCGCCTTCGCGGCCTTTGATCCAGAGGATGTCTATCGGGGGCACCTGATCAGGATCCTCCTAGAAATGGGAGGGAATAACAAGTGAAATAGAGAAAGGAGAGAGGCAATGGATGTCAAATTTAGTCTTCCAAACGTGTCGTGCCCAGATAGATCATCTTGCAATGAGCAGTTCTGTTGCAATGACCTCCCCCCCCCCTCTTCAGCACCAACCGCTGCTCTGAGATCAGTAAAGAGAGGGGCCAGGAAGGCAGTTCCATCTTGCCTCCTGCACTGTGCTTATAATATAATATAATATAACTGATTTACGAGACCATAAAATCTCCAGGAAGTATGCAAAGAATAGAGGAATGTGACAGCTCCCCCTGGTGGCCAGAAGCTGGAATGTTAAATTGCCTCTGAGTGTCTGTCTATATATGTTGTGTGTCTATGGCATTGAATGTTTGCCTGTATATGTACATTGTAATCCGCCCTGAGTCCCCTGCGGGGTGAGAAGGGCGGAATATAAATGTTGTTAATAAATAATATAATGTAACATAATATAATATAGTATATTGTATATACATATAATATTGATAATATTATAATTTCATACAATATAATATTGGCTTTACTTCGCGGACAAAGATTCAGGAAGGACTCACAAGTGCATTGATGAAAGATGAAAGATAGCTTTCGCTGTATTGCCTCGAGCTCACCGTCTTTACTTTTTCCTTTTGTCCACCACTCATATTAGGGCCTTCATCTGTGTCATAATTTTGTCCAGGGTCCTGTTCGGCATTTGCATTTTCCCTTCTCAAAAACTTCTCCATCACTGTCACTCGCTTGTCTTGCTGTGATCCCAAATTGCCACTGTCACATGACGTGCAGCTGCAGCATTAACTCTAACTTTGTTTACTTAGCCGTGTCTCAGCGAATCCAAAATGGCGCGACCATAGCACTCTCGCGTCACTTCTTAGGAGACGCGAGAGCGCTATGGTTCCATTTCTTAAAGGGACAGATGCGCCTTATAGTTTATATATGAATAAAGTTCAAAAATAATTTCCCATGGCACACCTGATCTCTCACGGCACACTAGTGTTCCACGGCACACTGGTTGAAAATCACTGATCTAGTTCAACCCCTTTCTACCAAGAAGCAGGGAAATCGCATTCAAAGCACCCCCGACAGATGGCCATCTAGCCTCTGTTTAAAAGCCTCCAAAGAAGCAGAAAAGATAATCAATGGTTTAAATAAAATAAAAATAGAAAAATACAAGGAATTAGAACTGAAAATAATAACGAAATGGTATAGAACACCAATTCAACTGGCACACATGATTCAGGGATTAAATCCCAAATGCTGGCATTGTGGAAGTCGGGAAGCATGGTCTTCACATCTATGGTGGGAATGTGAAGAGATACAAACATTCTGGAGTCAAATTCTAGACCAGGTAGAATTACATACTAAAATAAAATTTGATATAAATATGCAAATTTTGTTAATAGGAATATATGGTGATAGAAGAGTTAAGGGCCAAGACCAGGAACTAATGATGATGATGTTTAGAGCAGCACATGCAGTAATAGCTTGGGGTTGGAAAGGAAAAAAGAAATGGACATTTGAAAAATGGTATGAATATGTGTGGGACCAAATACAACTAGATATTATGGACATCATAAGAAGCAAAAAGACATGGTCAGACAAACAGAAGAAAATCAAAGAAATTTGGACTCCATTTAAAAGATGGTTACAGGTCGTTAAACCAGATGATGAAAGCTGGAAGAAAAAAAATGAAAGAATCGAAAGAAGGCTCATGTAACGGAGAAAAAAGGACTTCATTGTCAACAGGGAAGAGGGAGGGGTGGGAGGGGGAGGGAGAAGGGGATGAAAAAGGACAAAAGGCATGGTCATTGTGGTGACTTGATTGAAGTGTATAAAATCATGCATGGGATAGAAAAGGTGAATAAAGAAAAATTATTTTCTTTGTTACAAAACACTAGGACTAGAGGACACTCCCTGAAGCTCCAAGGTAGGAAAATTAGGACTAATAAAGGGAAATATTTCTTCACCCAGAGGGTCATTGGGTTATGGAACTCACTTCCAGAAGAGGTTGTGACAGCTGTCAGCCTGAACAACTTCAAGGCAGGATTAGACAGATTCATGGATACCAAGTGTATCTGTAGTTACTGAAAAGGACATTCAAGTGCCACCTCGGAGTTGGTTGAGGTAGGCAGGATTTCCCTGGGTACTGGTTGTGGGGGGTCGGGAGCAGGTCAGGGTTTTGCCCTCCCTTCTGCTCGAGATCCCCGTGTACAACTAGGGGCCACTGTGTGATACAGAATGCTGGACTAGATGGGCTGAGGCCCGATTCAGCATGGCTCTTCTTATGTTCTTATGTTCTTATGTTATGTATAGTTGTTTATAATAAAAACATTTTTAAAAAGCCTCCAAAGAAGGAGCCTCCAGGTGCTGGAGACTAGGATGCAGGCATGTAGCCGGGGGAGCTAAGGGGGCTCAGCCCCCCCGAAATTCTCAGGGTGGTCCGCAAGAAGGCCTTACTGGTACAGTATTTAAACTGTTATGTTTATTCATATCATGACCTGATCACCATGCTCATTATATCCCACATTCATGGGGTTATTGGGATAACAATACAAAGGGTTTGCTAGGGTAAACCCTATTCACCAGTCTCAGCCCCCCGAACCAAACTCAGCCCCCCGAACCAACATCCTGGCTACGGCCCTGCTAGGATGCAATTGCACAATGGCTTCAACCTACAGGAAAGGAGATTCCACCTGAACATGAGGAAGAACTTCCTGACTGTGAGAGCTGTTCAGCAGTGGAACTCTCTGCCCTGGAGTGTGGTGGAGTCTCCTTCATTGGAGGCTCTTAAACAGAGGCTGGATGGCCATCTGTCGGGGGTGCTTTGAATGCGATTTCCCTGCTTCTTGGCAGAATGGGGTTGGACTGGGTGGTCCACGAGGTCTCTTCCAACTCTAGGATCCTATGAGTCCACGAGGGCATCCCAGTTGGTGTCGCTTGTTCCTTGGTGGCAGGACAAGCCAAAGCTTCTCTGCACAACCATGAGCAGATGGGGCCCTCCTCCCTCTCTTGCGAGTGCGCAGGCCCAAAGCAGTGTACCTGGATGGAGCGCACGAGGCTGGCCACCTTTTCCTGGTCCAGCTCGGGCGGGAGGGGCCGGAGGATGACCCGCAGGGGGACCTGGTGGACGGCGCCCACGTTGGCCGAGTGGATGCTGCTCTGCCCGCCGCCCTGCTGCTCTTCCGTCCCGGTCTGCATTCCCACCAGCCGGGAGTCACTCCTCCACCGCCGCCCGCAAAGACTTCCCCGCAAAGTGGCCCCGAGCTGCCTCCCAGCCTTGGCTCGGCCAAGCATTGCCTTCCTCCACGCGGGGACCGACCAAGCCACGGCTGGGACCAAGGAGGGGAGCCAGAGGGGGAGGGGGAGGAAGAGGAGGCGGAGGAGGGCCAAAGCAGCTCTCCAAGCGCCACTTTCTTTCCTCTTGGCTGGCTCGCAGGGCCCCCAAGAGAGAGGCTGAGCCTGGCAAAGTCTGGGAAAGGGGGAAAGGGACCCCCAGGACCCTCCAAACTAGCCTTTTCTCTCCCCCTCCCCCCCAGTAAGGAGAATGGGAAAGTCCGAGGTTGCACAACTGCCCCCCTGCGTCAAGTCTCAGCTGAGCAGGACTCGTCAGGCTGGTTCCCTTCCTTTCCCTTTCGCTGAGTCACCAGGAGCCAGCCTCTCAGCACAGCAGAAGGGGAAAGCAGCACATCAGGAAGCGCCCTGAAGCCATTCTAGCTCTGCCTTTTGGTTGTTGTTACCTGTAAACGGTGATCCAAGCCACAGTCATCTCAAGGCTGGATTACTGCAACGCGCTCTACGTTGGCCTTCCTCTGTCGGTGACCCGGAAGCTCAGGCTAGTGCAGAACACTGCCGCCCGGCTCCTGTCTGGCACGCCAGCTGGCGCCTACATAACACCTGTTTTGCAGGATCTGCACTGGCTGCCAATTGAGCACCGGATCACCTTCAAAGTGTTGGTCCTCACCTTTAAGGCCTTACACGGCCTGGGGCCAGCGTATTTGAGGGACCGTCTCACCCCATATTGCCCTCCGAGATCACTTCGGTCTGAGGACTCCAATCTCCTGGAGATACCTTCAGCTAAACTCGCAAGGCTGACTGCTACCCGCTGGAGGGCGTTCTCTGCCATAGCACCTATGCTGTGGAACGCCCTCCCGGCCGGAACTCGGGCTATGAAGGACTTGCTCCCGTTTAGACGGGCCTGTAAAACATACCTGTTTAAGCAGGCCTTTGGTGAGTAAGTCCTGCCCATGCCCCGCCATCTATTCGTTCTTCTGAGGATGATGTGCTGTTCATTGTTTTAACTGTGTTATTAATTACTGTACTGCTGTTGTTTTTAATTGTTTTCAACTGCTTATTGCCTGTATTTTACTGTGCCCTTCGGCTCCTGTAAGCCGCCACGAGCCTCAGGGAGTTGGCGGCATAGAAGCCCGAATAATAAATAAATAAATAAATAACTAAATAAACAGGCATGTAGCCAGGGGGGGGGGGGCGAAGGGGTGGCCGCGAAAAGGCCTTACTGGTACATTATTTAAACTGTTATGTTTATTCATATCATGATCTGATCACCATGCTCATTATATCCCACATTAATGGGGTTATTGGGATAACTATACAAAAGGTTTGCTAGGGTAGACCCTCTTCCACCCAGTCTCAGCCCCCCTCGAACCAAACTCACCCCCCCCCCGAATCAAAATCCTGGCTACGGCCCTGCCTGTAAACTTCAATATTCAATAGATTTCAATTTATTTCCTGGAACTGCTATTTGTATGAGGGATTTACAACTTCACTGATTTTATTTTTATACTAGCATAAGGATCCGGCGGTGCCCGGGTTATTTGAGAAAGGCATTGTGTGCAAAGGTTGGTCTTGATCAGTTATTTATGTGGCTCAAAGTGCTCTCAGGAAGTCATTGAAGGTACTGCAAGTCCCATCATCCATGGTCCATCCTCCTCCAAACAGCACCGGGATGTAGAGTGGGTCATGGGGGCTCTGCGTGCTAAGTTTGGTCTTCATCAATCATCAGATGAGGGTCACAGTGGTCTCAGGAAGTGAGTGGAGGTACTTCAAGTCCCATCATCCATGGTCCATCTTCCTCCAGACAGCACCGGGATGAAGAGTGGGTCATGGGGGCGCTGCGTGCCAAGTTTGGTCTTGATCAATCATCGGATGAGGGTCACAATGGTCTCAGGAAGTGAGTGAAGGTACTTCAAGTCCCATCATCCATGGTCCATCCTCCTCCAAACAGCACCGGGATGTAGAGTGGGACATGGGGGCTCTGCGTGCCAAGTTTGGTCATGATCAATCATTGGATGAGGGTCGCAGTGGTCTCGGGAAGTGAGTGAAGGTACTTCAAGTCCCATCATCCATGGTCCATCCTCCTCCAAACAGCACCGGGATGTAGAGTGGGTCATGGGGGCTCTGTGTGCCAAGTTTGGTCTTGATCAGTCATTGGATGAGGGTCGCAGTCGTCTCGGGAAGTGAGTGAAGGTACTTCAAGTCCCATCCTCCATGGTCCACCCTCCAAAGGGTAGTAGCTCTGTGTGCTAAGTTTGGAGGAGGATGGACCATGGATGATAATGGAATAGTACAAAATGGATTTAAACAGCCTTGGCTCACTGTGGTGGAATCCATGGATCTGTCGTGGACTCACTAGTCCAACGGGTGGAGCAAAATTCAGGGAGCATACCACCCCTCTGTTGTGTCAGCTCCCCTGGCTGCCTGTCCAATTCCGAGCACAATTCAAAGTGCTGGTTTTGACCTTTAAAGCCCTAGATGGTTCTGGCCCGGCTTACTTGTCCGAATGTATCTCCCCACCTCGAAATTTACGATTCCGGGAAGGCCCTGCTCTTGATCCCACCTTCGTCGCAAATATGTTTGGTGGGGACGAGGGACAGGTCCTTCTCGGTGGTGGCCCCTTGCCTTGGAACTCACTGCCCAGCAAAATTAGGTCAACTTCTTCCCTCCTTTCCTTTAGGAAAAAGTTGAGATGTGGCTATGGGACCAGGCATTGGTTAGACCTGTGGTTCCCAAACTTTTTTGGCCTACCACCCCCCTTTCAGAAAAAAATGTACTCACCACCCACCTAGAAATTATTTTTTTAAATTTTTTAAATAAAAAATTAAACAAACATCAGGTTGCCAAACCTGGAAACTGCTGCACACACCCCTTTCCTCTCCTCAACCTTGCCCACGGCCATACAGGACTGTGCGCCATGGGTGGGGTTGAGGAGAGGACGGCGGGGCTGCAGTTTCCAGGCAATGCCTGACCGGGGATAGAATGGAATCCCCGGGCAGGCGCTGCCTGGAAACCGCGGCGCGCGCCCCCTTCCTCTCCTCAACCCTGCCCAATGCGCACAGTGGCTCAGCGGCCCCTTAAAGGGGCTCAGTGCCCCCTAAATTCTCCGGAGCCTCCCAGTGCCCCCTTGGATCGTCCCACTGCCCACCAGGGGGCGGTACCGCCCACTTTGGGAACCACAGAGTTAGACATTCGGGTAGCAGGCAGACAAAAAAAATAATGACAGTGCTATGGAAAACGGACTGTGGACTGGCTTCGGATTAAGTTGTGATTGTAGTTCTCGGACTATTTGAACTTTTAAAAATGGTTTTTAATCTGTTTAATGTGTTTTTATTATGTAATTGTTGTTTTTGTTGATTGTATATGTGGGGCATCAAATCGCTGCCGGTTGTCAGCCGCCCTGAGTCCACCTTCGGGGGTAGAGAAGGCCGGGGTACAAATCTTTGAAATAAATAAATAATAAATAATAATAAATGGTTCCCAGTCCTTTCTGAAGTTGTTTTCACCTTTTCCCCTGAACATCACTGAAAATTTATATCTGCCTATTTGACTGCCGATTTACAAGCCAGAGAAGAGTGGAAATAAGAAGAGCAGCTAAGGGTTAAATTACTTTTTTCCATCCTTGTTCCCTAACTGTATTTTTTAATGTGGTGTTTGTTTTCCTTCTCCGAAGGTTGAGGTTTCTTAAGCACTCCCTCCTGCTGCTTTCGTTCTGTAATTTTAAAAGCATTAGGTAGGCAAATGTCATATTTTCATAATGTCCTGTGTTGGTAAAGAACAAGATCCGGCTTAAGCAAACATGGCTTGCCCCTTTCATAAAACCATACTGTTGCAGTTTCCTACCTTTTCTCACAAAGGATTATATTGCTTGATGGAGGAAGGTTGCTAATCTCAATCCTTCCACTGTTTGGTCAAGAGGGCCATCGGACTCTTGCAAGTGTTTAAATAGAGCTCAAAATATCTTCCAGGGGATGGAAGACACGCTCTTACAAAAGTTAGTAAGGAGCCCCTGGTGGCGTAATGGGTTAAACTCTTGTGCTGGCAGAACTGCTGACCAACAGGTCGGTGGTTCGAATCTGGGAAGAGCAGGTTGAGCTCCCTCTGTCAGCTCCAGCTCCCCATGCAGGGACATAAGAGAGGGCTCCCACAAGGATGGTAGAACCAGTGCTGTCCAACTTCCACGGGGTCCAGGGCCGGATAAGAGGTCACTGATGACCTAGGGGGCTGCTCGGCCCCGCCCCCAGGCCCAGCCCCCGCCCCAGGCCCCGCCCTCCTAAAACGGCCGAAAAAGGGCAGAGGGCGGTGCCAAGAGCAGCGCGTCATAGGCCTGGCGTGACGCGCTGCCCCTTGGCACCGCCTACTTCTCCTTTTCAGCGCCCCCCTCCCTTCCCAGGGTGGGAGGGGGGCCGAAAGGAGAGGCGGCGCCAAGAGCAGCGCGTCACGCCAGGCCTGTGACGCTCCGCTCTGGCGCCGCCTTCTGCCCTTTCGCGGCTCCCGCCCTAGGTAGGGAGGGGGCACCGGGAGGAGTAGGCGGCGCCAAGAGCAGAGCGTCACAGGCCTGGCGTGACGCGCTGCTCTGGCGCCGCCTACCCTCCTTTTGGTGCCCCCTCCACCCTAGAAAGGGAGGGGGTGCCGAAGGGAGGAGTAGGCGGTGCCAGGGGCAGCGCGTCACGCCAGGCCTGTGACGCGCTGCTCTTGGCGCCGCCTACTCCTCCTTTCGGTGCCCCTCTCTTTGGGTGGGGCCGCCGAAAAAGCAGAAGGCGGCGCCAAGGGGCAGCGCGTCACGCCAGGCCTGTGACGCGCTGCTCTTGGCGCCGCCTTCTGCCCTTTTCGGTGGCTCCCGCCTCTAGGTAGGGAGGGGGCGCCGAAAAGGAGGAGGAGCTAGCTCTCTTCCTCCTCCCTGCCTCGCCTCCCTCCCCCGGCCCCCAGCCGCCATTTTTAAAAAAATTGATTTTTTTTTCAAATTTAAAAATGGCGGCTGAGGGCATAGGTGGGGCCATGTCCAACAGGCTACGGGGCCGGATCCGGCCCCGCCACCAGAACTTGGACAGCCCAACGGTAGAACTTCAATTTCTCAAGTCGTCCTGACATGAAAAAAATAAAATAAAATAAAGGTTGTTGCATTGGTGGCTGTTGAATCCTTGTGTTGATTCTTGTATCAATGGCTAAATAGAATGGCCATTTTCAGAAGCAGAGTACTACTGAATAGGCCTGGGCAATCATGGTTCTAAATGGTTCTAAAGTACTTACAAAACTAAAGTTCTGGTGGTGAAAACTAGGTGGCGCTGGTGCTTTGCTTCGACAGTGTTGCTAAAGTTCTGGTGGTGAACATTTCAGAACTCGAACAAAACTTTCAAAACTTCATTATTATTTCATTATTGGCGATTTTAAAGACAGAACCAATTAGGAACTGCCATTTATAACGAAATTTTGAAAGTTTTGTTAGAGTTCTGAAATGTTCACCACCAAAACTTTAGCGACACTATAAAAGCAAAGCGCCAGTGCCAGCACCACCTAGTTTTCACCACCAGAACTTCAGTTTTGTAAGTACTTTAGAACCATTTAGAACCATGATTGGGCCGTAGAGATAGCACAGTGGTAACAACAGCTGTGTTTGCAATACTCCTTTTTGCAAGGTCTTTTTACCACCCAACCAGCTCCCTTTCCCTCCTCATCCTCAATCTAATGTAAACATTTTTAGCAGCATCAGCTTTGGGAGGCCAGTGAAGGATGCTGAAGAAACACAGTATATGATTGCAGAAATGTGTCCATCATAAACAGTGAATGAGGATCTTTCTAGCAGGAAGGACCATGAGCTCAAGTGTGTCGGTCTTTTTGGTCCTCTGCTTGTGCTCTGGGTGCAACCCTTAAGAGCTTCTATGAAACTGAATGAAGTTTCCCATTTTTGTGCTATATAGTTTTCTTAGTCAAAAGAGGGAAAGGCTCAACTCTCTTACTAGTTTTGCAGAATTTTGCAGTGCTATGAATTTAACTTCTATGGTGAGATCCTGTGGTATCTTGAAATTGGCAGTTTTAAGAGTGATATTTAGAATTCTTGGCCTGGGAGTTCAAACACTCTGCAAACTACACATTTTGGGATTTCCTAAGATGCATCGACACTGGTGGCACAGCGGGATAAAAAGCTGAGCTGCTGAACTTGCTAACCAAAAGGTCAGTGGTTCGAATCCGGGGAGCAGGGTGAGCTCCAGCTGTTAGCCCCAGCTCCTGCCAACCTAGCAGTTTGAAAACATGCAAATGTGAGTAGATTAATAGGTACCGCTTTAGCAGGAAGATAACAGCACTCAATGCAATCATGCCGGGCACATAACCTTGCAGGTGTCTATGGACAACGCCAGCTCTTTATCTTAGAAATGGAAATGAGCATCACCCCCAGAGTTGGACACGACTAGACTTAATGTCAAGGGGAAACATTTACCTTTTATCTACACTGGAAAAATAATGCAGTTTGAAAGCATTTTAATTTCCATGGCTCAATGCTATGGAATCAAGAGAAGTTTAATTTTACAAGGTGCCGAAAATGCTGGTTCCCCACCAAACTAGAAATCCCCAAATTCCATAGCATTGAGCCATAGCAATTAAAATGCTTTCAAACTGCATTAATTTTATGATGCAGATGCACCTCTTGGCAGTTCAAGTCAAAGCATAGTAACAAATGTGTCTTCCCCATCCAAACACAAGACAATACAGCTTCATAGCGGAAAAAGAAGGCCCTTTATTATCCCTGAATTGCGTTACAATACTGCAGGTAGTTTCATTTTGGGAAGATCTGCATCTCCCGGTAATCGATCCAGTCCAAAACCTGGCATGTAAAAAGCTCTATCATGCAGAGACAATTATTGCTGCCGTTATTTCGTATTTACAGTATAAACACCGAAGGGAAACCGGGTTCCCGTTACCATTCTCAGTGCAAAGACAACAGGGTAACTAGGAAACCCAGAGCCCTCCTTGAAGGATGGAAAACCTTATGCCTTGCATTGCCAACATTGAAAGAGGAAGGAGATGACACCTTTTCCTAACCAAATGTTACCAGCAGATCTGTGTCATCATAATTCTCATCTCTATATATACGAGGGGCGTTCATGAAAGATTTCCCCTGACCAACTTCTTGTGGACTGAGAGCAATGAAGCTTGGCACCGTTATGAGTCCTTCTCTCCATGGGTGCCACCTAGGGACACACACTTCTCCCAACTTTTTAAGCAACTGTAACACCTCACTTGTAGAAGTCGACAGGTTGCTCCAAAAGCCATGTTGTGACTTCGGAAATCAGAGTCTCCTCATCTGAGAAATGCTTGCCCTTCAAAAATAACTTAATCATTGGAAAAAGGTTAAAATTCGATGTTGCGAGGTCGGGTAAATAAGGGGGAATACGGTAGAATTTCAAAGCCACTGGAGCATGCTTCTTCCATTTGGGCAACAGGTGAGTTGTGATCTGGTGTATTGTTTTGCAGAAGGTGGACACCTTTGGTGAGCAGGCCACATCCGTCTCTTGGTTTCCACAGCAGTGAAGTATAGTATGCCTCGGTGATTATGGTCCCTTTGCTAGGAAATCCATCCTTCTCCGTGCTGGTCCCAAAACACTGTAAGCATGACCTTGCCTGCTGAGAGTTGGGCACGTGCCTTCTTTGGAGGCGGTGAGTCATGATGCTTCCATTGCATCGACCCACTTTAGTCTCAGCATTATAGTGATGGACCTAGCTTTCATCCTGTGTGATCAGTCTGTTGAAAAAGTGCCTGGTTTCCATGGCACATCATTGTGAAGAGAGCCTGAGAGCATTTGTTCCTGCTTCTGGAAAGGTGTGAGCAGCCGGGGACCCAGCAAGCGGATACCATATGCAGCAGGTGAAGACGGTCTTGGGTGATTTTTCCACGGGCTCCATACTCATCTTGACATTTTGGGCTAGATGGTGAATAGCTACACGGTGATTTTCCAAAATGGCAACCACTTGCTGGATGGTATGTTCATCTATAGCAGAGTGGGTTTGCCGACTTTGCCCTGGAATTGGAGCTGTTTGCACCAAAGTCCAACCACATTTGAATTGATGATGCCAGTCTTGACTACATCATATGATGGGGAATCATCACCATAAACCTCTTTCCCCTCATCTAACGTCTCCTTTGGTGTGCGGCCTTTCGAGTAAAGGAACTTGAGGACTGCTCTGTATCCCACTGCATCCATGATCAAACCTCACACCACTTCAGCACCTGTAACATCAAGACCATTATCAGTTCTGAGTTGTAAATTGGCACGTAACCTATAGAGACTTATATCATTATACATGTGCAGTTTCAGCGTCCTGTGATAAATAGAAGTAGGTCGGGGAAAATCTTTAATGAACGCCCCTCGTAGTTTGAAAGCTGAATGGCAAAGAAAGCTGATGGCAAAAGGATCGACTCATTTGAAATATGGTGCTGGAGGAGAATTTTATGGATAGTGCAGATGGCAAAAAGACCAATGAATGGGTTCTAGAGCAAATCGGGAATGAACTCTCCTTAAAACCCAAGATGACGAAACCGAGGCTGTTGTAATTTGGACATATCATGACTCAGAAAAGATGACAATGCTTGGCAAAGTGGAAAACAGTAAGAATAAAGGAAGACCACATTACTGGTGGATTGAGTCGACCAAGGAAGCCATGGCTGCCCTGAGTTTGCAAGACCTGAGAAGGACAGGAGGTCTTTCAGGTCTCTCTCTTACAGGATCACCATAAATCAAAGCCAACGTCACATCAATTAACAACAAATCTCCTCCAAGGAGGCAAAACCATGGCTCTCTGGATATTGTTGGACTGCAAATCCCATCATCCTTGGTTGGAAATGACATTGAAGCTGACTTGGCAGCAACTAGCAACACAAGCAGGTGAAGGTTCATCGGAGAGTCAATATCCAGTCTACATATTTGCCAATATAGGATGCTTATAAATCATTTCCAAAACTCCTGAAGCATCATTAGGGCACCAATATTGACATTTTGCCTGAGGGAAAGTCTTCAATGGGCTTCAATTGTGCTTTTTATATCCCTTTCAAAGAAATTGCAAAGACTCACAACTCCAACGCTGTGGAAACAGTTAAGGTTAGGGATGAAAATAATATTTCGCTGTAAAACAGTTGGGAAAAAAGGCTTCTGGATTGTTGGAAGACCCTGAGAAGGAGAATGCTTGAGAACTTCGGATCTTTGCAGTTCAGGATTTATTTTGCATAAAAGAAATGTGTGTGGCTTTTTTTCCCAACAGAGAAAGACACTTTCTGCACAGGAAGCCAGTTTCCTGCCCAGAAGATGACACTTTCAGAACAACAAAGAACTTTTTTGAGGCTCAAAATGTTCTGTTTCTTGCACAGAGAACTTGTTTTCTCTGCAGAAAATGGGGTTTGCTGTGCATAAATCAAACAATCACAGCAACCGAGTTGCTGTGAGTTTTCCGGGCTTTATGGCCATGTTCCAGAAGCATTCTCTCCTGATGTTTCACCCACATTTTTGGCAGGCATCCTCAGAGGTTGAGGGATCTGTTGGAAACCAGGCAAGGGAGGTTTATATATCTGTGGAATGATGTCCATGGTGGGAGAAAGGACTCTTGTCTGTTGGAGGTAGGCGTGAATGTTGCAATTGGCCACCTGGCTGCTTCCTGCACGGGGCAATCCTTTGTTGGGAGGTGTTAGCTAGCCCTGATAGTTTCTTCTCTGGAATTCCCAATTTCTGAGTGTTGTTCTGAGTGCCAGCTAACACCTCCCAACAAAGGTTTCCCCAAGGCAGGGAGCAGCCAGGCTTTGAAGCTGCAAGGCCATTCAGTGCTAATAAAGCTGGCCAATTGCAACATTCACACTTGCCTTAAGCAGACAGGAGTTCTTTCTCCCACTTGGACATTATTCCATAGATATATAAACCTCACTTGCCTCATTTCCAACAGACCTCACAACCTCTGAGGATGTCTGCCATAGGTGTGGGTGAAACATTGGGAGAGAATGCCTGTAAAACATGGCCAGGAAAACTCACAGTAACCCAGTGATTCTGGCCACAAAAGCCTTTTGACAACACATTAAACAAAACAACTGTATTACTTGTACACAATGGGTCCTAAATGGTTGAATTATTATTTGAAAATTTTGCAATTTTCAATGACTTCCTCACTGCAAGGAGGAAAAATAACGATAAAACAGTCTATATTGCTATACTCTTGTAAGTCACTTTGTGTCTCCTTATTGAGAGGGAGAGAGAGACTGTATTTGAAACTAATACGATAATACTATTCATTCTTGCTTGCAAGAATTTGCATCCCTAGTTTCCCTCCAGTTCCTATGATGAGAAGGGTATGAGAAAGACTGCATTGCTTATTCAGGCTGCATCTACACAGTAGGATTAATGCAATTTTACAACAGTTTAATAGCTATAGCTCAATGCTGTTTAATTGTGGGAGTCGTAGTTTGGTAAGGCACCAGCACTCTTTGCCAGAGAAGACTACACATCTTATAAAACTACAGTTCCCATGATTCCATAGCATTGAGTGGTGTCAAACTGGATTAATTCAACAGTGTAGATGCAGCCATAAATAAAGAAAAATCTTAAAGCAGCTGTTGGATTGATATGCGCCTCTGAGCCATATTGGAAGATTTTGAAAAATTGCAAATATAGGAGAAAGCCTTGTTTGGCACACTGCCCAAAGACCTCTCAGCAGTCTTTCTCAAACTTTGGGTAGTTGAGGCATATTTCCTTCCCTGGAATTAAAACTAGGAGCCTGCAACACTTTTGCATGCCCCACGAGGAGCAAAAGTAAAGGTCTCCGTGTGACTGTTACACCTGTTACTTCTGCAAAGTCAGAATGCGGAGCCTCCATTTAATTACCATATATACTCATGTATAGGTTAAGAACAAGTTTTGGAAACCACATTGATAGATTTTGAAACAACCAATTGATAAGTTGAGGGTCATTCCACAGAGAAGGGAAAGCACCAGTCATTTTGAAAGCCCCAAAGTGGTGCCACAGTGGAAAGAGGATAGGGGGTCAGTGCTTCTTTTAGCTTCTCCTGGGATAGACTACACTCCAAGAATGGTTCCTTTTTGGATACGGGTTAAGATACAGAGCTCACCTTGACACATGGATAAGTTGACCCAGGGTTAAGGTTTTGACTAAAATGTCTAGATTTATACATGTGTATATAGGGGGGATTCTTGGAGGTCACCAGAGCCTTTGACTGCTAACTACACCGTTCCAACAGCACCCAAGAGCAGTTCTCCAATAAGGTATTTTTGGAAGAGTATGGAGTACAACCCCTGTATATGTGGGATCTATACCATAATTTCATTTGCTCCCATTATGGCAAAATATGCCCTCTGTGGACATTTTCTACACCTACAACATAACTATGGTATTCTTGGGCCAGAAGTTTTTCATTCCAATAGCAATGACTATTATCCATGGCTTCACATATCTAGTACGTAAGATCCAAGAATGTATTCCCCATGAGTGTGAATTGTATGCAACACAGGTGCATTCCTCATGGGTGGTGTTGCCAGAGGTTTGTATACAGATAATGCTTTATGAGCTGTGGCCTTCATGACACTCCTGGCGTTGGCACATTCTTAGGCAACCACAGTGACAGCCAAGTCAATTCGCCAGTGGAGTTTTGTAGAGTCCGAGGTAGAAAATCAGATGCGTTCTAGAGCAGATGATGTCTCTGCGGATGATGTCCCATTGTGTCCTTTCAGAGAGATTGGTGTCCACTCTGGGAAGACATGCAGTCACCAAGGGGCAAAGCCATCACTGTTGTCATCAGTACCCCAAAGTTCCCGAATGCCCAAATGGCACAAGTTGAGGCAGGCAGCAGACTGTCCACCTGGAGGGTTGCATAGAAATGGCCAATGGGCTCCCATTTCCTGAAGTTCCAGCCATGGAGGAACAGGAAGAAGGAAGAGAAGACAAAGAAGCTTTGCTTCAACTGAATTGAATGACACTAGTCCAAAACACAGACCATTTAGAAAGCAGTCCTTTCCCATCATGACTTTTGCTTGTACAGTTACAGTATACAGTTTTGTCTCAGTGCCTCACAACAGCAGAAGGTTGGATTAGGCAAAACCTGTAGCCTTTTCCAAGTCTAAGAGTCTATGAAAAATATACGGATGAAGTGAAAAATGACCCTCCCCAACTCTTAACTCTTATATAGGAGACAGCAATGCAGTTAGCTAACTTTAGACTTTGGATTTCATGGAACTCAATCCCTTCTAAGTCCTAACTTGAGCCAAACATGAAATCGCTTGAATGGTCCTATATATTAACTCATCATTCAATAATCGACTGAGTGATCAATGATCAATTCAGTGCAGTTGGGATATGGTCTTCCTCGGCATGAGGCTCTTTAGAAGACAAGCAAGCCTTGCTATATTTGAAGTTTCCCCTTGCCTCTTTACTCCCAATTCTGCTCTAGCCAATGGTGGCAACATTGGCTAGAGATAGACAATACATTTTTTTTTAAAAAAGAGAGAATTAAAGTTGGCTTGAGAAAGATGTTTGTTCCTAAGGCCCCATCTACACTGACCATTTTATGCAACTTGCAGTAGCCTGACAACAAACTCCCATAAAAGTGCACCAAGGCTTTAGCACAGCAGGGTAATCGCCAAGCTGCAATAAATCTTGCCAACCAGAAGGTTGACAGTTCAAAGCCCAGGTCAAGGTGAGCTCTTGACCTTAGCCCAGCTTCTGCGTACCTAGCAGTTCGAAAACAAATGAGAGTAGATAAATAGGAACCACATTGAAGTGGAGAGGTATTTAGGCATGGTGTTTCAATCAGAAAAAGAAAGAGATGGAGCGACAGCACCCCCCTGTGGCTGGAACTGAGCACAGCCTCCAAAGATGACGAAGGATGGGAAAGCCTATTAATAGCTCTATCTGTTTTGCCATACATGTGTTCTGTGGTCCACCCTGAGTGTCATGTATCATGTTCTGCAGTTGATGGTGGTTGGTGGTGGTAGGTCTAGCAGTTGGTAATGGAAGGGTTGATGTAAGTCTTAGTTCTAAAGGGTTGAGTAAGAGTTCATGGGTGAAAGTAATTAAAGGTGGAGGTATGCAAGAGATAGTTTTGCAGCTAGGTTTTTCTGGATATAATGAGCTAGCCTTGGGACTGATCTTTGGGAGAAAAGTATTTGTCTTATTTTGGTGGTAGATGCTGCTGGTTTTCCCCCAGGTTTGTGGATTTTCGGTATCCTGACCTTCCTCCTGAACCCTTGGAACCCTGGAACCTTGAATCTTTGGACTGGCTTTGGACTCTGGTATAGAGACTCTTGATCCCATGGACATTGCTCACTGAATTCTTGGTGTTTGACCACTGGAATGGATATTTTGACTATGGTGTTATTTTGACCCTGCAACAGTGTTTGCTGTCAGTTTTTGTTTTATATTCTGTGGCTGAGTGCTATCTTTATGTTTTATGTTTTGGTATATTAAAACAGCCAGACAGTAAGTGCTGTTTTAATTAAATTGTTTAACTCAAACTGGGAGTTTGTTTGGTTCTCCTCTGCCGGAATAATGGCAGAGCTCTGGCATCGTGACACTGAGTCCCCTTTGGGGTGAGAAGGGTGGAATATAAGTACAATAAATAAATAAATAAATAAGATTAATCCACATCAGTGCTCTGTGGTGTTGTATCACCATCCGGGCCTCAAACTGGTTCCAGGATTTCCTATGTAATCGCCTGTGTAATGAAACCACTTTCTTTAATACCAACGGCATTAAATGGTCAATGTGGATGGGGCCTTAGACATATTCTAATTTATCAGCCTGTAAAATAGTGGCCAAGAGGCAGAGATAACTAGATTGGAGCAACTTGGGCACACATGTGGCTCTCCTCCAAGACTGGAATTTGTGGTCCTTCCAGTTTCATTACATCACCCTTTCTTGTAAAAGAAGGGCGAATTGCCCTTTTCACTGCCTCCAAGGACCTCTACTCACTATATAATTATAACACAATTATTCCATTTTAATTCCAAGAGTGCAGACAAAATTTGGTGTCTTGGCAATGCAAGAACTATGGGGACTGGGTGAAAGTTTTATGGGATGGGTGAGAAGAATTCTTATTTAGGGGAAAATATCTTCATTCCACCCCAGCTACATTGTGATCTAGAACAGAAAATATTAGATGGATTGGAACTATGTAGCAAAGGGTGAGGAATGCTGGAACGCATTGGGAAGGTTATATGGTCCCCATCCTGCAACAATAGGGCTGGGTGAACCAATGCTCTGATTAAGTGGGATGCCTCAATTTCTGGACTACAGCACCCAGAACCCAAGTGGCCATGCTTGCTGGGGATGGTTCTCCCCAAAAAGCAGTGTTTCCAAGCTTTCACTCATTCTAAGGCAGTTCAGTGACTTACGTTCTGGCCAAATAGTGTTTTTTAAAAAGACTACAAAAACCCTGTTCGACGAAGATGAAAGTCAATGGATGAGATCCTGCTTTCAGATTCCTCTGAACTGTTTTTTTTGCTTCTCCTTCTTTTTAAACAATCGCTGCGCAAATATCATCTGCTCCTAGCCTTATCTCATGCATCTGCTGCTTGCTACTGACACCAACCCCCTCTTGACTAAAATGCATGCATGCAAAGAAAATACAGTTTTTCCACTTCCTCCCCCCTTCCCCACCCACTCCCCTTATGAGTTGGTAAAGAATAAATAGCATAAATAGGATAAATTAGAACATTTAAATAGATATTTCTAAATTTATGGCAGCAGCTGCCCCCTTCTCGTTCACTCGGATCCCCCCCCTTCTTCTTTTAAAAAGAACTTCCTTGTCAAAAGGAAACAGATGGGCCATTCAAATCCCCCACCCCACCCCACACTCCCTTCCCCACATGAATGGTGTGAATAGCACCCCGATCCCGTGCCTCCGATTGGCTGGCAAAGGTGCCAAGGAGAGAGCTGAGCAAAGAGGCTTCCAGATTTGCTGAAATGCCAAGAAAAATGGGCCACACAATCCCCGTTTGCTGGGGAAAGAAGGGGAACATAGGCATGGAGTAGGCATGGCCATGTACCATGACAGTTTTGCAGAAGCAAATCCTGATGTACCTCCCAACAAAGGTTTCCTCCAGCCAGGCAAGAAGCAGCCAGGCTTTGAAGCGGCAAGGCCATTCAATGCTAACCAAGCCGGCCAATTGCAACAATCATGCTTCCCTCAAGCAGACAAGAGTTCTTTCTCCCAACCTGGACATCATTCCACAGATATATAAACCCCACTTGCCTGGTTTCCAACAGACCTCACAACCATTGAAGTTTTGCAGAAGCAAACCATGATGTGCCCCCAAAATGCCACCACGGCTGGACCAGATCCTTACCAATGCAATAAATGTCTGAGAAACAGCTACATGAAACATCTGGAGAGAATGCTTCTGGAACATGGCCATACAGCCCGGAAAACTCACAACAACCCAGTGATTCCGGCCATGAAAGCCTTTGGCAATATGTTAGCTACATGAAAGTCGCCTGGACTCTCTTTCTTGACCTTTTCAGTCTTTTGCCAAAAGAAGCTTCTGTACTGTGGTGACAACAAATGAATTGTGCTACAGCGGCCAGTCCTACCATTGGGTAGAAGGGTCGAAATATTGAAACCCTATTGAAAGATTGCACAACACACAGTTTACCCCCCACAGTACAATCTGGAAATCCCTAGGTGTCATTTTGGATACCTACGGTCCCATCTACAGTGCCATATAATGAAGTTGAACTGTGTTATAATGGTCGGTGTAGACTCATATTGTGCAGACTGAACTGGATGAGGCGAGTCTTCATACTGTCATATAATCCAGTTCAATGTAGTGAATCTGCATCCCGAAACTGCATTACATGGCAGTATAGATGGGGTCTAAATTTGTCTTTGGGTCCTGATTGGAGATCTGGGCCAGTGTAGACAAGTCCTGAGTCAAACACATCATGTGGCCTGAGCATTGCAGGATAACAAAGGGAGGACTTTGTCCACCAAATAACAAATCTGCCCCCGATGAAACTCTTTTTCAGTCCCAATTTTCTAGCATTTCAATAAATTTAAACTTCAATTGAGCATTTAGAAGTATATTTTAGGCATCCCAAGAATAACAAAGGGACAGGCAAAGTAATAGAAGGACCGTGAAGGTAAATAGAGCAGTACTTTCTGTTTTTGGAGGTGGTTGGCTTTCACTCTCTGCAATGCTAGAAATTTGGAAATTAAAGGGAATTGTCATTTAAGAGGAAGAGTTCTCATTTAAAAGCAATGCTCTCCTTCTCCCATAACCCTGCAGAGTTATGGAAGATGTTCAAAGGTTCCTCCGTAAAACCAGTGAACAAAGAGATCCTTCAATGCCAGAAAAGTTAGAAGTCAAAGGCAGAGGTCAGTGCGGAATATGGGGAAGTTACTCTTTTTGTACTGAAACCTTTGGGAGGAGCATGCTGGTTAGGGGATTCTGGAAGGTATAGTCCCTAAAAACGAAAGTCATCCAAGATCTGGATCACAAAATGGTGCAAAGATGGGACACATTCTTCCAGATACTCCAGTGAAGGCCATGGGATGCTTCACAATTCTCTCTGTACTTGGACAACATAGCAAGGGAGATACAGAATGACACATATAGCCCTGAATCTAAGAGTTTGTGATTATTTGTGTTGGTTATTATTGCTGGAGAGAGAGACCTGGATCATTGTCCAGCTGTGCTAGGCCTCAATTAGAGCCATTAAAACTTGTAGCAAACCTAGACTGGATCTAAGATGGAAAACTGGAGAGAGTTGCTTATGTCGAAGAGGGAACTTCAGCAGGAGTTGTTTGAAGTATCAGTGCATGTCAAGCAACACAGCTGAATATTCCCACTTTGACACGGCTATTGGAGAAATCACTGGTGTAAAACCTTGTCTTGTATTTCACCTGGCAATCCGAACTGGATTCTGTCTACACTCTTCAGATCGTATAAATCCTACACTCGTAAAGGGGTATGGTTGAGTTAGCAGTTCTCAACCTATGATGTGCCCCAGGCAGTTTACCAGCTGTTAAGGGGAATCTTGACCCCAGGTTAAGAACCACTGAGTTAGAGTATATGATGTGCTGGGGAATCTTCGGCATTGCAGAAAACATACTGTATATACTCATGTATAAATCTAGAGAAATTGATGCCAAAAGCCTGGGCTAACTTATTTACAGGTCAATTAAAGTACTGGACCTTAGCTCTGATCAAAAAATATGCTCTTATCAAACCCATTCAATGCTGAAGGGTAAGAGCTTAGTTCATTCTGAGAGCACCTAAAAAGGCACTTCCACACAGCCATATAGCCCAGAATAGCTGTATAAAATCCACACTGAACTGGATTATATGGCAATGTGGACTCAGATAACCCAGTTCAAAGCAGATATTGTGGATGATAATCCACAATATCTGCTTTGAACTGGGTTATCTGAGACCACACTGCCATATAGAACAGTTAAATGTGGATTGTATACAGCTGTGTGGAAGGGGCCAAAGAAGCACTGACTGTCTCTATTCTCTCCAGTGTCTGGATGGAAAAATACTGGTGGAATGACCCTCAATTTATCCACAAGTTTTACCAAAATCCCCAATTATGGATCCCCAAAACTTGCCATCAACTTATAAATGAGATTGACTTATACATGAGTATATATGTGTACCCAAGGAAATGGTGAGACATTAAGATCTACCAAAATCTATGGATTCCCAAGTCTCATTATATGCACTGGTGTATGCTTTTGGGAATTTTAAAAGAATTTTCAAGCTGTGGAAAGTTGAATCCATGAATGTTTACATTATGACCAGTATTCTACATCAACTATTTAGTTAAGTAATACTAAGACTCCATCTACATTGCCATATAATGCAGATTGAAACTGCATTATATGAGGCTACACTGTTTCAAACTGCATTTTATGGCAGTGTAGATGGGGCCTAAGTTAACTAAAGGTGCATCTACACTGTAAAATTACTGCAGTTTGACTACAATGGTACAATGCTATGGAATCATGGGAATTGTAGTTTTACAAGGTCTGTAGCCTCCTTTGCCAATAAGGGATGGTGTGTCACCAAACTACAACTCCCAGAATCCCATAGCATTGTGCCATGCTTCTTAGAGTAGCATCGAATTGCATTAATTCAACAGTATAGATCAGAAATGGGCAAATTTTGGTTCTCCAGGTGTTTTGGACTTCAACTACAGGCTGTTAGGAATTGTGGGAAGTCCAAAACACCTGGAGGACCAAGGTTTGCCTATGTCTGGTGTAGATGCACTTATTGTAACCTCTTCTGCCCTGACCTCCACAAACCTGATGGAAATACTCTCCTTCTCTCCATTCAGCTGATGCTGATAAAGAAAATTGGGGGTTGGGTGACAACTGTGACCACAGCGTTACTGTTGTGCCTAAGTAGCGATGATGAATACCAAACAATTATCTAGATTTAGTGCACAATTTGATTAGTTAAAAATGCCAGAAAGTTCCAGATTTTGTTACTGATAGATGTACCTCTGGTCAATTTATTTTAACTCAGGATAAGAACAGTAACAAAATCTAGAACATTTCAGTAATCTGGGGTGCATTCTCACTCATCTGTAACGATTCTGTATTCATGATCACTCCTTAAGGTAAACTCCTGGTAAACTGGCTGGGATTTCTTGGAGCTGTAGGCCAAAACACCTGGGGACCCACAGGTTGTGAACAACTGATCTATATTGTGAAATTAATCCAGTTTGACCCAACTTCAACTGCTACAGCACAGTGCTATGGAATCACCTAAGCGGGGGTTTGACAAGGTCTTGAGCTTTCTCTACCAAAGAGTGCTGATACCTCACCAACCTTCAGCTTCCATGGAACCATGGAAATTAAAGTGGCGTCACCGTGCATTCAGTTCTCAGTGCAGATGCACAACTAGTGAAGTCTAGCAAACTAAGCAGCAGACACTTCTCAGCCTCAGAGAGAGACAATGAACACATCTTGCCAAGAAAACCCCAGAATCGGTTCACCTTAGAGTTGCCATAAGTAAGAAACAACCTGAAAGCAAACACCAACAGTACAATACATGCCTACCCCATTATTTTCCCATCAAGGCCACTGGACTAGACCTATCCTAGTTTGATGTCTGAAATAAATTTCGAGTTGCCTCTCAAGGTAATATATGTAATACTAATCTGGATGTTTTGCCTTGGTGTAAACACAGTAACCAAGTTTGGCAAGCCTGTTCCATACGCATTCCTTAACAAAGTATTGTGCCCCACCTGGCAATGTGTTAGGAAATTCTCCCTCCCGTCCAAGTTTTCTTGCTGCGCATCTTAGATCTTTCATTCAAATACAAAAGAAAATCCCCTTTTCCCGACACCCAAATAGATAATATGGTAATCTCTTCCTTGCATTCAAAACCGCGAACAGCCACCTCACCGAACCATTCCATACCTGACATTCGACAGCAGCACACACACAACCCCATTTTCACAATCCTCTTTTGTCAGGTTTTCACAGCTTATATGCGTTTGTTCTGTACTCCCGAGACAGTTGCTTCCCAAGAGAGCGACACTGAAACGTTTTGTTCTTCCCCCCAAAAAGGGGAGAAGGAGCAGCACTGAAATAAATACTGTAAATAAATTAAACAATAAATAAACCTAGAGTCCCCACCCCACCCCGAGTTTTCTGAAAAAGAGAAAAGAGATCCCGTCTTTCTTCTTCTCTTTCAGCAATCCTGAAAAACAGTCAAGTGTCGTCTTGCCTCGGAGAACATCCGACCCTTTCCAGCAAGACCGGATAACGTTATTGCTTCAGTTGATGATATGGAAAAGGGAGGAGAGGAACGAAAAGAAAACACGGTTCGAATGTTGTTGGAGTTCAGCGTCGACTGTCAATCTCTTTCCAAACCCATAAAAGTGTTGGATGAAGGAAGAGCATCCAGTGAACTGACAACATCCAAGGTTTTCTCCAAGAACATCCTTCTCCTAACAGAATTGTTTGCCGTTCTTTCTCAAAGTCCTGAGGTTGCCATACCTTCCAGCATTTCACAATGGAAAACTGGGATGTGTGTGGTAAAGCAACATCAGAGTGGGTCCAAGTGGCCAAAATTATTAATATGGAAGAACAAACAAGCTTGGAGATGCTGCAATAGTTTCCCTTTGCTTGAGTCCATACGGAAGTGCAAGATTCAATATGCTCCTTTCTGTTCTGCTGAGTTAACCATGTGCAAACTAGTTTTCCAATTAGAACTCACTTTGCAGCAATCGGAGTCAGCTGAGGACAAAGGTGGAAGTGGGTAGGAAACCAGGATATGTTAAAAGCAGCTGAAAAAGCTGGATCGGTTTGGTTGCACTTGTGTTCTCCTTTTGCTTCCTTAGCTTAACTTCGGATCCCTGAATGTGGTTGACGGGGGTCCCTATTGCTCCCAGGATGAGAGGAAAGGGCCTCTCAGTTTTCCATTTCGCAGCTGTGCTCCGCCCCCTTGAAGCAGGCCGACTCGTAGTGCTTGTTGAGGTACGACTTGAGAGCGAAGGTCTTCTCACACTGCTTGCACTTGTAGTGCTTGAAGGCTGAGTGGGTCTGCATGTGGGCCCGCAGGTTGGAGCGGTCGGCAAAGGCCTTGCCGCAGTGAGAGCAGCCAAAAGGTTTCTCGCCAGTGTGGGAGCGCATGTGTCCTTGCAGCAGCCAGGGCCGGCTGAAGGCCTTGCCACAGACATCGCACTTGTGTTTCAGGTTGTGGGTCAGGATGTGCATGGCCAGCGCCGGCATGGAGACGTATGCCTTGTTGCAGGTCGGGCACTTCCTTGCCATCTTGCTGTCCAGGCTGCGGTGGGTCTGCTTGTGCCGGCTGAGGTTGGACGATGTGGCATAGGTCTTGCCACACTCATTGCAGGAGTGGCGGTGGTTTCCCCGCCGAGGGCCTTCACTCCGGCGCCGGGAGCGCCCATCGGTGATGAAGAAGGCATCCATTGAGTAGCTCTCGGTGACAGCAGCCTCGCCATGGAAGTAGTGGGAGGAGAGGCTGGACTGGGGGCTCTCCGGGTCACTGTAATCCTCATGGATTGGCACATAGATTGGGTCCGAGGAGGGCAAATGGAGCCCCAACTTCTTCTTCTCATTCTTATAGCCAGACGATGAGATGCAACTCTGGAGATAACCTACAAGACAAAACAGAGATGATGTTATTAGGAAGGTCAGCAAAAAAAGTTTCAGAAAATCACAGATGCCCAAAAACACAGGTTTGAGCTTTCACATATTCCTTTTCCCTTGTTCTAACCAGCATGGCATGCCCATTTTTATGCAGGCACAAAATAGTGCATCAAACGTTGGGGAGATTTAACTTTTGATTGATTACAACCAGGTACATAGCACTATATATTATATTACCGTGTGTGTGTGTGTGTGTGTGTGAATTTTTTTAGCGAATTATGAAGAGAAGGTCCACAATACAAAATAACTTAAAATCTTGTTCCCAATCTGTACACCACCCAGAGTCGCCTTTGGCCTGAAAAGAGCGGGATAAAAATGCTATTGTTGGACTGGATGAGGGCGAGCAAATTGAAACTTAATCCAGACAAGACAGAGATCCTCCTGGTCAGTCGAAAGGCCGAACAGGGCATAGGGTTACAGCCTGTGTTAGATGGGGTTACACTCCCCCTGAAGACGCAGGTTCGCAGCTTGGGAGTGATCCTGGACTCATCGCTGAGCCTGGAACCCCATGTCTCGGTGGTGGCCAGGGGAGCTTTTGCACAGTTAAGACTCGTGCGCCAGCTGCGCCTGTACCTTGGGAAGTCTGATCTGGCTACGGTGGTCCACGCTCTGGTCACATCCCGAATAGATTACTGCAACGCACTCTACGTGGGGCTCCCTGTATGTAGCTCCTGTTAGTAATCTGGCTGCTGCCCGTTGGACTAGCTGCAGTTTCCGAACTGTCTTCAAAGATACGAGGAATTCTAACTTCTTTACCCATAGACTCCACCACTGATCTTGCTGTGTTAAAGATCTCCTGATATTCGTCTCCCTGCCTTTTTCAAAGCTATTGTTGACATGTTGCAGACTACAGAAAATGTCCATATCTATTATTGGTAATGTTTGTAATGTTTTGCTAAGCTGAAGGGATGATGACAGAAACTTTCTTAGGATGTGTGTAGTTACTACAAATTCAGCATTCAGAACAGCTAAAAGAAGGAGTCCAGCTTGGGAAGAAGTGTCACAGTTGTACAGAGGTCTCTCTTTTAGTTCTTCAAGTGTTCTCACCACCACACTGTACCATTCAACAAAACATAAAACTGCATCATCTCATCCAACCCAATTGCCATGCCATGACATTTGACATTGCCGTGCATTTCTTCTTGGTCAGCCTTCCCCTGCCTGGGGCCCATCTACACGGATGTTTTATCGTCTTTGTGGCAGCTGCATAACACATGTACAGAGCTGATTCGGGTTCACGCAGAGCAAGTTTGCTTAATGCAGCCTTGAACTGCATAAAGTTGCAGGTTGGTCAATTCTCCACCAGAATCTAGAGCAAAAAGCGACTTCAGGTCTGTGTAAGCAGCCTGGGCCAATTCAGAGACAGACTCAGCTGCAAATGTTTACATGGTCACCCCGTGTTCCCCAGATTAGGCAGCCTGTGAGCATAGAATGGCACTCACCATCCCCCTTCAGCTCTCATCATAGCCATGGCTGGCTAGTGACATGGCTAGTGTCCGTCACTCGTCGCCTGGAGTCACGTTGGTGATTGGAGAAGGGAAGGGACAATTCCTCCTCTTTTCTTCCCTGGTCTACATCACTCCAGGTGATGAACGATGAACAGTAGCCATGTCATGCCTGCTGACCAATACAACAAGGAGAATGGGGTAGGAATGGTAAAGATGACTGTCCAGCAGCATTAAACTGGATTGGATGGTCAGGTCTCCTACTCACCAACTGCAGCAACTGGTGGAGGTGGGGGTGAGGGGTGGGCTACTGATCAAAACCATCCTGGGACCAATCTGGAATTTGACACTTTGGATTACCCCAGAATATATGGTTTTGGGGTTAATTGCGTTTGGAGTCTTCCAGCTTGGTGGAACCACACTTCCTATCCTTCCCAGCTGTCTTGGTCAAAAGCATGTGCCGAATATCTCCAGAGGCCATTCAGTGGAGGAAGGCTTTACTAGTCTATTTGGTAGCCCATGTTATAGATTCTTCCTTTTATATATATATCACATACAGGGACAAGTGTGCTGACCCGACTCGGCTCGGCGTCTCCCTCCATCAGTGAAGAGGAAATTGGACAAGAAAGGCTGGTAAAAGAAGCTACCCCTTGCCTTTCCACTTCAGTTCTTCTTATTTCCCCAGAGAAGGCAGGACAAGCACATCTTATTGCTGTGGAAAAGCATGCATGATGCTCCTTTGTTTGCCGAGCTCTTTCCAAGCCTCATGCGCCTGGCGCTGGCAGAATTAACCGCCTTCGAAAGCTTTGCTGGAAAAGAAAATTAGCTCTCTCTGTGTGTCTGAACCAGAGAGAGATTTCTTTCCCTTTAATCCCCCGGGTTTTTCGTTTCCCAATAAATGTATTTTGCATTCTGCTAGCCGAGATATGGGAACCCAGCCTCCCCGCATTGCACCTTGGGTTATGCCCTGTTTTCAGACTTAACAGATCTAACAAACCAGACAGAGCCCAGTGGACAGAGCTTGGTAAGACTATTTCCTTGGAATCTACAGTATATTTTTCACATAGCAAAAAAGATATGAAAGCTTTGCAGTAACCCAACCAAAACAGCCTGTGACAATGGAAACTAGAAGCATACAAACTCTAAAAATAGCTGGATGATATTACATAAAGGATTCATAAAGCGTTAATGAATTTCATGTTTGGACGTGGGTCTCAGCTCCGATATATCTCATAATATACACAAATACAAGTATTCCAAAATCTGATAATCTTCGAAATCCTGAACACATCTGGTCCTAAGCATTCTGAATAAGGGATACTCAACCTGTAGTTTGTAGTTTCAGTTGGATGCCCAGTGAATTCCAATATTTAGGTGCAATATAGTGGGTTATATGTTGAATTGAATTGGCTTGAATTACCACTCGGCCATGGAAACCTACTGTGTGACCTTGGGCAAAGTCACACTCTCTCAGCCTCAGAGGCAAAGCCACCAGGTTTTCTTTCATGTCAGGAACGACTTGGGAAATTGCAAGTCGCTTCTGATGTGAGAGAATTGGCCGTCTGCAAGGACGTTGCCCAGGGATACCCTGATGTTTTGATGTTTTACCATCCTTGTGGGAGGCTTCTCTCATGTCCCTACATGGGGAGCTGGAGTTGACAGAGGGAGCTCAACCTGCTCTCCTGGATTCGAACCACTGACCTGTCGGTCTGCAATCCTGCCGGCACAAGAATTCAACTCATTGGCTCCAGGTATTTTGACATCTAATTTGAGTCGAAATACAGATGCACGACTTGGAGAGACCAAGGTTTAAATCCCTGCTCAGTCACGGAAAGAGTCTCTCAGCCTCAGAGGAAGGCAAAGCCAGAATTCAAATTCAGAACAAATCTAGCCAGGAAAACCTCGTGAAAAGTCAGAAACAATTTGAAGACCCTTAAATGGGTGGCCTCCTTTCTTCAAGATCGGGGACAACATGTGGAGGGGGGAGGTGTGGTTTCCAGGAGACTCCCTTTAAGTTGTGGGGTCCCCCAGGGTGCCATCCTCTCCCCTTTATTGTTTAATATCTATATGCGTCCACTGGCCTGACTGGTTCACAACTTTGGTCTGGAGTGCCATCAGTACGCTGATGACACCCAGCTGGTGCTGAGAATGGATGGCAGGCTGGATACCATACTTGATTGTTTCCATCAATGCTTTGAAGCTGTGACTGGATGCCTGCGTGCCAGCCGGTTGAAGGTGAATCCTTCGAAGATGGAGATCCTATGGCTGGGTCGCCCTGGGTTGGATGGATGCTGGCTGCCTACCCTGGAGCTTTTAAGCTCATCGTCTTCAGTAAAAAGTCTGGCGGTCCAATTGGACCCGCTGCTATCGATGGAGATGCAAATCTCCACGGTATGCAAGACCGCGTTTTTCCATCTACGACAGGCTAGGTGGCTGGCTCCCTACCTGCCCAGGAACGACCTGGCTACGGTGATCCAGGCAACGGTCATCTCCAGACTGGACTACTGTACCGCTTTCTACATTGGCCTTCCTTAGTCAGCAATCCGGAAACTCAAGCTGGTGCAGAATGCTGCTGCTCGACTGCTGGTGGGAGCATCTGCACGAGAGCACATTACACTTATTCTGCAGCAACTGCACTGGCTACCAATAGAGTACTGCATTGTTTTCAAGATGCTGGTATTGACCTTTAAGGCCTTGTATGGTCTAGGGCTGGTGTACCTGAGGGACCGCCTTACCCCGTACGTTCCCACGAGATCACTGCGTTCGGAAGAGCAAAATCTTTTAGTAGTTCCATCTATCCACTCCTGCCATCTGTCAACAACTAGATCGAGAGCCTTTTCCGTAGCGGCGCCGTCGCTATGGAACTCAATGCCAGATGAAGTCCGTGCCATCAAGGAACTGGCCCCATTTCGGAGAGCCTGCAAGACAACCCTTTTTAGGCAGGCCTTTAATTTAAATGGCTCCTGATAAAGCTGTCCAAGTCCTTGAGACCCATGTCTTTATGCTTTGTTTTATATTGTTGTTATTAAATTGAAATGTTGCTGTTTTACTATCTGATTTTATGTAAACCGCCCCCGCCTGCTGGAAGGAGCAGTATATAAAAATGAACAATAAATAAATAAATAAACAAACAAACAAGGACCAGCCCTGTTCTTAAATAGTATGCAATGCCATCGAAGAGACATGGGACGGAGGCCAGCTTTGTTTGCAGTTCTCCAAAGTGTCCAGTAAGAGGAGCCTTTGTGCAAAAGACAGCAGGCTTCCAGCAAATCCCACCCCCTCCAGCAAAATCTCTTACCAACAATTCATCTGCAGCATTTTTGCCATAATTTCTTATGCTTCAAACTGGGAGTGAATGCATCTCCTCTCTGATGCACACATGGGCAAACACATTATTGTGTGCCAAGCGGTGCCCGGTTTTCCCATTTCAAAACCCTGGGGAGTCTTAACTCTGAACTGTGGATAGCAAGCATTGGTTGCAAGCAGAATAACCAGAGCAGGGCAAGATTCTGTAGGCAAATGGATGGAGGTGAAAGAGGGGGACCAGTCTTCCCAAAATGTGCCAACCTCTTTCAGCAGGAAGAAAATGGCTACAGCTACTCACTCACGGCTTCCTTTCATAAGGTCTTGAGTCTTCTTTTCCCACGGGTGCTGGGCCCTCTCCGGATTGCTATTCCCAGCATCCCCTAGCATTAACTCATGGCAGTTAAAGCAGTCTCAAACTGTATTAATTCTACAGTGTAGATGCACCATAAGAAAGAGCGAGAACTGTCTATTTCCAAATTCAGAGTGCATTATTCAGGGAAGGTTCTCAAAAGCGTTATGCTATTGCTTTTTTGCTTTCCAAAGAAAGAACAGCAATAGTATTGTAAACCAGTGTTTCTCAACTCGGAGGGGTTGCCAAAGACCATCAGGAAACATATATTTCTGATGGTCTTAGGAACCCCTTTGTCAGAGAAGGTTGAAGATCCCTCCACCTGTCCTTCTCTTCCTTTTTGGAAACAGACAGCAAATCCTCCCACCAAAAGCCCTCTTCCATTGTGATTGGCCGGCCTCTCAGCCAAGGGGAGGGCTGTTCTGAGGGGAGAGCAGGCATGCTCAGCACATGGTGCACCACATGTGGGTCAAGGGAGAGCATGGGAGGCTGGAGGGAGGCTCGTGCCAATGAGTCCCTTCAAGGCATGGGGGTTTTGTGTGGGAAGTTTGGCTCAATTCTATCATTGGTGGGGTTCAGAATGCCCTTTGAATGTAGGTAAACTATAAATCCCAGAAACTACAACTCCCAAATGTCAAGTTCCAGTTTCCCCAAACTTGACCAGTGTTCACATTTGAGCATATTGCATATTCACTACAAGTTTGGTCCAGATCCATTATTGTTTGTGTCCATGTGTTCTCTGGGTGTAGGTGAACTACAACTCCAAAACTCAAGCTCAATTCCTACCAAACCCTTCCAGTATTCAGAGTTCTGTGTGCCAACTTTGGTTCAATTCCATTGTTGTTGGAGTTCAAAATGCTCTATGATTGTAGGTGAATTATAAATCCCAGCAACTACAATCTCGAATGACAAAATCAATCCCTCCCCCCAAACCCCGCCAGTACAGTGTTCCCTCACTATTTCGCTGTTCACTTTTAGCAGACATGCTGTTTTGCGGTTTTAAAAAAATTAATTTAAAATATATATCTCAGTATTTTTGCTGTTTGGCGGGTTTTTGCTGCTGTCGCTCTCTATGTTGCTTTCCCTCCTCGGTCCTCCCTCCCTCGCTCCAGCCTTGAAGGGCCTTTCCTTACTTTCCTTCACTTTAAGTTTATAGACTTAAAATAGTGTATAACTACTAAACTCAAGGTCAATGCCCACCCAACAATATTTTCTGCTTGTCGTGGGAGTCCTGTGTGCCAAGTTTGGTTCATTTCCATCATTGGTGGAGTTCAGAATGCTCATTGATTGTAGGTGAACTATAAATCCCAGCAACTGCAACTCCCAAATGACAAAATCAATCCCCGTCACAACCCCACCAGTATTCAAATGTGGGTGTATTGAGTATTTGTACCAAATTTGGTCCAGTGAATGAAAATACATTCTGCAGATCAGATATTTACATGACGATTCATAACAGTAGCAAAATTACAGTTATGAAGTAACAACAAAAATAATGTTATGGTTGGGGGTCACCACAACATGAGGAACTGTACTAAGGGGTCATGGCATTAGGAAGGTTGAGAACCACTGATCTAAGCAGAAGATGGATTTGTTGAAGATACAAAAATTACACTGAAACCACTCATGGTGGCTAGATCTACATTGCCTTGTCACGCAATTTAGGACCGTACTATATGATCAGTGTAGACACATATAATGCAGCTTAGTTGCATTCCATTCAGTGCCATACAATGCAGTTTGGAACTGAATAATATGGTCAATGTAGATCCAGCCTATGTTGCCTTTTGAAGGTCAAAGTCACAAATCTTCTTTTGCTGGTCTATGACCATAATTAAAGCAAGACTCACAATGGAGCAGAAATGCCCTTCTGCATCCCCTCTAGAATATCAGTTTTGTATGAACAGATATGTGTGTGTGTGTGTGTGTGTGTGTACATTAGATACTTCTTTGGGCTTTCTGTCAAGGCAAGAAGGTGCCCTTGGCTATTGGTGAAAAATGCACATTTTCTGCTGATGTTGGGAATGTGACCTTCAAGGGATTTAGCCGATATCGCCTTCTTTCTTCCTTCCCTCCCAGCCTCAAGCTTTCTCTCCTCTGCAAATCTTTTCCCTCTTTCTCTGCTTTGCTCCCTCTTGTTTACCAAGTGTAGTCACACACAGGCTTGGTGGGAAAAAAATAGAAAGCGAAATTGCTTTCCTCAGCAATTTTTCACACCTTCCCCGGAAAGCGCAGCATGGTTGCCCTCCCTCCTTCGTTCTCCTTGAACCGAGAGCTTGCAAACTCTTTCAGGAAAATGCTCTTCCATCCCCAAGGGTGCAAAAAGGAGACGTGTACATCGATGGGAATCGCTCATTCGGTGCTTCTTGCCTCGCAAGCGGCTCGAAATGATTATCACATAATGAGTTCCTTATCTCTGGTGTGCTGCACAGGTGAATTTGGAAACGGATGGTGCCTGCCTGAGGCTGACGCATATGGGAAATGCACTTTGTGCATCCTCAGAATGGTGGATGCACAAGTGCAGAATGGTGCTTTAAGGAATGGTCAGGCATATCTTAAATTATATACATCTTACATACTTTAAGTCAACTTGCTCTATTATGAAACCCAAAATCACAGCAGTAATGTGAGCGTCACACAGGAAATGCTCTCTGTGCATGCTCAGAGGTGCTTTAAGGAATGGTCAGGCATATCTTAAATTCTACAAACTTTAAGCCAACTTGCCCTATTCTGAAACCCAAAATCACCCCAGTATTGTGAGCACCATCAGGGAATGCTCTCTGTGCATGCTCAGAGGTGAATTTGGAAAAGGATGGTGCCTGCCTGAGGCTGACGCATATGGGAAATGTTCTCTGTGCATGCTCAGAGGTGCTTTAAGAATGCTATGTGAGAAATCACCCTGTTCCAAAACCCAAAACACCAACCATGTTGTAAGCACTGAGCCTCCAAATGTCCCAATTTGCCAGGGACACTTCTGATTAATCCTCCACCATCTGACTTGTCCAGCTAAGATGGACAAGATGCCATGGCTCAGTGCTATGGAATACGGACATTTGTAGTTTGGGGAGACACCAGTCCCCTTTGACAGAGAAGGCTAAAGACCTTGTGAAACTATACCTTCTAGGATTCCATACCATTGAGCCATGGCGGTTAAAGAGGTGCCAAACTGCATTAATAATACAATGTAGATGCAGCCTATGAGTTACACATCTGGGTGACACCAACACATTCGGTGTCATTTTGCTCTTTCCAGTAGTTCAGGCAAATGCAAACTGATGCAGGCTTTCCAAGGTTGTACCTACACTGTTGAAGTAATGCAGTTTGATACCACTAAGTGTCATGACTTCATGCAATGTAGCATGAGGAGGCACTAGCCTTCTTTGGCAGAGAAGACTAAAGGTCTTTTAAAATGCCAGCTCCAAAACACTTGGAGGAATGAATTTTGCCCTGATCTACATTGATCATACAGTGTAGTTTTAAACTGGATTACATGGCAGAGTAGATGGGGCTTGCATTAGATAGAATCATAGAATCATAGAGTCAGAAGAGACCTCATGGGCCATCAAGTCCAACCCCCTGCTAAGAAGCAGGAAAATTGCATTCAAAGCACCCCCGACAGATGGCCATCCAGCCTCTGTTTAAAAGCCTCCAAAGAATAATGTATTGTGTATCATATAATATTGATAATGTTGTAATATAGTGCAATATATTACTACTACTAATAATATGATACTATAGCTATATATTTTGTGTTACATGCAATAATATTGCAATATAATTGTTATAGTTCAATGTGATATGTAATATTGATGTTGTGCTATGGCAATAAAATAGTTTATTATATTTGTATAGCTCAATGTGATATTGTTATAGTACAATGTGATATGTAATATTGATGTTGTACTGTAACAATAATTATAGTTCATTGTATTTGCATTTTGCTAAGTTGTGAGCCGCTCTGAGTCCCCTTCTAGGTTGAGAAGGGCAGCATATAAATATCGTGAAATAAATAAATAAATAAATAAGAAGGAACTTCCACCACACTCCGGGGGAGAGTTCCACTGATGAACAGCTCTCACACAGTCAGGAAGTTCTTCCTAATGTTCAGGTGGAATCTCCTTTCCTGTAGTTTGAAGCCATTGTTCCATTGCATCCAAGTCTCCAGGGAAGCAGCTCCCTCCTCCCTATGACTTCCCCTCACATATTTATACATGGCTATCATGTCTCCTCCCAGCCTTCTCTTCTGCAGGCTAAACATGCTCAGCTCTTTAAGCCGCTCCTCATAGGGCTTGTTCTCCAGACCCTTGATTATTTTAGTCGCCCTCCTCTGGACACATTGTCAATATCTCTCTTCAATTGTGGTGCCCAGTCTGCATTGACCATATAATGCAGTTTCAAACTGCAGCGGGGCCAATATGATCAATAGCTTTCCCCTCTGGGCACATTCTGGTTTGCATCCTATGAAAGATGTGAGTGGAATAGGAAAGCTAATCTTATCGCAACTTGTGTTTTCTTTCCCTTGTCTCGAAGGTTGAAGGTGATTCAAGGAAACAAGCCCTAATGCTTGCTTGCTGCAGAACCGGCCCCATTAAGCCTCTGACCTATCTTGCCTCCTGGTGCAAAAAAACATATAAAATAAAATAATAATGAAGGGATTTGCTCAGTTGGTACTCAGTCAGCATGATTCAAATCTGTATGTGCTGGTATCCTCCAGAAGCACTTCTCTTCTCAAGGGCACCCCTGCCTCCATCGAGAAAGAGCATGCGGCGTTTTTATGCTTCGCTCAGCTTTTTCATGCAATGGGAAAATAAAGGAGGCCTCAAAGCTCCTGAGCAGGTATTTCTGAATTAAGGGGAGAGGAAATAGGAAAAAAAGAGGGAGGGAGGGAGAGGGAAGGAAGGAGAGAGCCAGCCAGTCTTAATGCGAGCGCTCTTTCATTCCCTCTCATGCTTTTCCCCCTGACTCTTGAGATTCCTACTCGAGATCACTTGACATTGATTGCTCCTTAATGCAGTCAAAGTGCCTCTCTTGCCTGGCTCACAAAGGGAAGATTCGTCCTCTCCCCCTTGCTCTGTTTTTTTTTCAATGAACACTTATGTCCTGAGTGGGGAGTCGGCCGTGTGGGATGTATGCTTGCAGGCGGGCCTTTTCGTGCGATCAATGCACCACCTCAAAAAGGCCCTGGCAAAGGGCAGGATCCACCCTGATGCGCCAGGCACCTGTGACCTCCATGCGTCACTGCTTGGCATGAGCGGATGGGGAAATGCAAAGAAGGGGAGAGAAGGAATGAGTCGCTATGGCCAGGGGTAAGGATTGTCAGGTCGAATTAGGCTTGCTGTTGCCTCCAAGTCGGCTGCGATTTACGGAAACCCTATCCTAGGGTTTTTCTTGGCACGATTTGCCAGGTTTCCTATTGCTTTCCGGTTAGGTTGAGAAGCATGACTTGCCCAAGGTCACTCAGCAAGCTTCTGAGTCTGAGCAGGGATTTCAATGCCTGGAGGAGAAGTCTAATGCTCAAAGTGCATCTTCACACTCGTTCTTCACCATAGTCATTGCGTGCCTTCATGTCACTTCTGACTTATGGTGACCCAAAGGCCTCTATAGGTTGGGAATCATAGAATCATAGAGCTGGAAGAGACCATAAGGGCCACCCAGTCCAACCCCATTCTGCCAGGCAGGACAACACAATCCAAGCCCTTCCAACAGATGGCCATCCAGTCTCTGCTTAAAAACCTTCAAAGAATTTGACTGCACCAATTTACCATTGATTTATGGTGACCCCATAGTATCTTAAAAATATAGAGTAGGAAGAGACCCCAGAGGCCATCCAGTCCAACCCTATTCTGCCATATAGGAAGACACAATACAAGCACTCCCAACAGATGGCCATCCAGCCTCTACTTAAAAACCTCCAGAGAAATTGACTGCACCAATTTACCTTTAAGTCTAGTGTTATTTGCCATCAAGTCAATGTTGACTTATGGTGACTCCATAGTATCTTAAAAATATAGAGTTGGAAGAGAATCTAGAGGCCATTCAGTCTAACCCTATTCTGCCCTTTAGTAAAAGGTGAAGGTAAAGGTTTCCCCTTGACATTAAGTGTAGTGGAGTCCGACTATGGGGGGTGGTGCTCATCTCCATTTCTAAGCCAAAGAGCCGGCATTGTCTGTAGACGCCTCCTAGGTCATGTGGCCAGTATGACTGCATGGAGCACTGTTACATTCCCGTAGAAGCAGTACTTATTGATCTACTCACATTTGCATGTTTTTGAATGGCTAGGTTGGCAGAAGCTGAGCCTAACAGTGGGAGCTCACCCTGCTCCCTGGATTCGAACCACCAACCTTTGGGTTAGCAAGTTCAGCAATTCAGTGGTTTAAGCTGCTGCGCTACCAGCGGGCCATTTAGGAAGAGACAACCTAAGCACTCCTGACAGATATCCATCCAGTCTTTGCTTCAAAACCTCCAGAGTGGGAGACTCCATCACATTCCTAGGTTATGTGCTCCACATTCTAATAGCTCCTACCATCAGGACATTCTTCCTAAAGTTTAGGTGGAAATTTTATTAATAGGTGAATCTTGCACAGCAGTTTCAGGGGCCAAGAGTGTTTGACTTCTATGGGCTCATGTAGTAAGCTTTCATGGCCAACTACAGATCCAAACGCTGGTCTCCAGAAGTTGTAGTTCAACACTCAAGGAACTACACTGTGCTAAATATTGTTATAGAATCACAAAGATGGAAGATATCCAATAAGGCCTTTCAGTTCAACTCCTACTACCATGTAGGAATACACAACCGAAGACCTCCCAGTCCCAACAGATCATAGAACCATAGAGTTGGAAGAGACCTGGTGGGCCATCCAGTCCAATCTCCTCCCGAGAAGCAGGAAAATCATATTCAAGGTTGGAGATAACTATCTGCCTCTGCTTAAAAATCTCAAACGAAGGTGATTCCACCACACTGACTTGACTTGAACACACACTACAACAACAAATAGTGCAACAGATAAAAATAATGGAAATCCTAATGATGATGAAGATACTGTATTTGTAATTTTACTCACTACCTGTATATTATATTTTATTTATTTATTTACGACATTTATATGCCACCCTTCTCACCCCAAAGGGGACTCAGAGCGGCTTACATGTAAAATGTAAATACAATATATTATATTATTGCCATTGCATGATACTAATATTATATATTACATTGTACTATAACATTATACTGTAACATTATTAGTAATATTACATGTAATATAAAATATATAATTATAATATATTATTATTAGTATTATATTGTATTACATTATAATATTTTCAATATTATATGTATATACAATATATTATATTATATTATACTAATAAGCACAGTGCAGGAGGCATGATGGAAATGCCTTCCTGGGTGGTGGTACTCATCTCCACTTCTAAGCAGAAGAGCCGGCTTGTCCTTAGATGCCTCCAAGGTCATGTGGCCAGCATGACTGCATGGAGCACTGTTACCTTGCTGCCTGAATGGTACCTATTGATCTAGTCACATTTGTATGTTTTCAAACTGCTAGGTTGGCAGAAGCTGGGGCTAACCGCGGGAGCTCACCCCACCCCCCGGATTTGAACTGCTGACCTTTTGGTCAGCAAGTTCAGCAGCTTAGCGGTTTAACCGGCTGCGCTACCATGGGCTCCCGCTGGAAAACTAGGACCCAAATCCTAATGATACCGCTGATTCAAATAGAGCCATTGAATCAACTTGATTGACCAATGTATAGGTTCTCCATTCAACAATTGATCCAATGGGTCTCCTCCATCTGGGATTACCTGCATTGCCTTGATTTAAATTTGTAGTAGTTGTTGAGTGCCTTCAAGTTGGTTCCAAGTTATGGTAGATCTGTTGTCCCAGGGCTTCCTTGCCAAGAGTTTCATTTGCCATTGCCTTCCTTGGAGGCTGAGAAAGTGTGACTCGCCCAAGGGAGATTTTTATGGCTGAATAGCAATTTGAACCTTGATCTTCAGAGTCATAACTGAATGCCTAAACCACTGCACCAAGGATAAAATGCCTCAATTGGGTCCTTTAAATGATTTCCCCTTCCTTCCTTCCTTCCTTCCTTCCTTCCTTCCTTCCTTCCTTCCTTCCTTCCTTCCTTCCTTCCAGATTGCTGATTCTTCAGTCTACTCTGCCTCTCTCTGGGGGAAATGGATCTATATGGTTTTCTCACTTTCACTTGCCATTGATCGGCCATTCCTCCCCTTACCTAGACAAGAGAAAAGAGCATTTGCCGGTCAATTTGCCTTTGTTTTGCCTCACTTCCACCAGGGGAGAATCAACAGCCTCTTTTCTTAAGACACCTTTGGAAACAGTGGCTCCTATGGTGCATCTACGCTGTAGAATTAATGCAGTTTGACACTAGTTTAACTTCTATGGATGCATGCTATGGTATTCTGAGATTTGTAGTTTGCTCAGGAGCCCCTGGTGGTGCAGTGGATTAAACCTCTGAGCTGCTGAGCTTGTTGACCGAAAGGTCACAGGTTCAAATCCGGGGAGCGGCATGAGCTTCCGCTGTCAGCCCCAGCTTCTGTCAACCAAGCACTTCGAAAACATGCAAATGTGAGTAGATCAATAGGTACTGCTTCGGTGGAAATGTAACAGGCATCCTCGGACAATGCCGGCTCTTCGGCTTAGAAATGGAGGTGAGCACACCCCCCCCCCCAGAGTCGGACTCCACTAGACTTAACGTCAAAGGGAAACCTTTACCTTTTACAGAATAGGGTTGGACTGGATGGCCTCTAGATTCTCTTCCAACTCTATATTTCTAAGATACTGCGGGGTCACCATAAGTCAACATTGCCTTGATGGCGAATAACTCTATACTTAAAGATAATTGGTACAGTCAAGTTCTCTGGACAGGGAGTAGATCAATAGATACTGCTCTGGCGGGAAGGTAACGACGCTCCATGCAGTCATGCCGGCCACATGACCTTGGAGGTGTCTACGGACAAATCTGACTCTTCGGCTTAGAAATGGAGATGAGTACTACCTCCAGAGTTGGACACGACTGGACTTAATGTCAGGGGAAAACCATTACCTTTACCTACAGGTGACAGTATTCAGAGAAGGTGAAAGACTTTACAAAATTGCTGCTTGCAGGATTCATAGCACTGGGCCATGGCATTGAAAGTAGGGTCAGACCACATTACTTCTACATAGTAGCTGCAACCCATGCAAAAGAAAAGGGCTGCAGCCCTTCCTCGCTTTTTCTGTTCCTCCTTGTGGTCCTTGTGGACAACAAGTTGAACATGAGCCAACAATGTCATGTGGTGGTGGTGGGGGGAGCCAATGGGTTTTGGTCTGCATCAATAGGAGTCATGCTACCCATGCTCTCTTCTGCCTTGGTCAGACCACACCTGGAATCACACTGTGTCCAGTTCTAGGCCCTGCAATTGAAGGGAGTTGTTGACAAGCTGGAATGTGTCCACAGGAAGGTGACTAAAATGATCCAGGGTCTTGAGAACAAGCCCTATGAGGAGTGGCTTAAAAAGCTGGGCATGTTTAGCCTGCAGAGGAGAAGGTGGAGAGGAGACATGATGAGGGCCATGGATTGAGATGCGAGGGGAAGTCATAGGGGGGAGGGAGCAAGCTTGTTTTCTGCTGCCCTGGAGACTAGGATGCAATGGATCATAGAATCATAGAGTCAGAAGAGACCTCATGGGCCATCTAGTCCAACCTCCTGACAAGAAACAGGAAAATTGCATTCAAAGCACCCCTGGCAGATGCCCATCCAGCCATTGTTCCATGTCTCAGTCTCCAGGGCAGCAGAAGACAAGCTTGCTCCGTCATTCAACAGCTTCAAACTACAGGAAATGAGAATCCACCTGAACATGAGGAAGAACTTCCTAACTGTGAGAGCTGTTCAGCAGTGGAACTCTCTGCCCCAGGATGGGGCAGAGGCTTCTTCTTTGAAGGCTTTTAAATAGAGGCTGGATAGCCATCTGTTGGTAGTGCTTTGAGTGTGATTTTCCTGCTTCTTGGCAGAATGGGGTTGGACTGAGTGGCCCACGAGGTCTCTTCCAACTCAATGATTCTATGACTCCTCATTAATACCATTGGCCATCTGGACCACACTCCTGTTTTCTTTATCCCAGACTTTCAAGGAGCGATTTATCTATACAGCATTGATCCTGCCTTTCTCTCAACATGGGTCAGCTCACAGCATAAGTGAAAACAAAGTGCTGCTAAAAAAAGGAACGAATGCTATATAAGAGATTTTTTTTGAAAGCGGTTCAATAAACTAATGTATTGCAATGACAGTAATTTAAAGCAGCACGGAAGCCGTTTTAAAATATATATAACAATGTGCATGAACGTACAGCACACCCACCCCATTAATGAGCCTTCTGCACAACCGGTGAAGTCCCAAATGCCTGTTTAAATAAGACGCTGGTGGAAGGAGAGATTTTCATAGTTAACCACCAAGGTGCTGAACCTTCTCCAAGCAACCCAGGGTGGATCTGCACTGTAGAATGAATTCAGTTTGACACCACTTTAACTGTTGCGACCCAAATCTGTGGAGTCCTGGGAGTTATGCTTTAGTGAGACACCAGCACTCTTTGGCAAAGAAGGATAAAGGCAGGAGAAAGTACTCTTATTTGTTTGAGACAAGTGTGAATGCTGCGATAAAGAGCAACACTAAAAAAAAACAGGGGAATTCAAGGCAGGAAACAATCAGGGCCAGCTAACCCCTCCCAACAAAAGATCCCCAGGCAACAACCAGCCAGGCTTTGAAGCTGCAAAACCATTCAGCGCTAACCAAGTTGGCCAATTGCAACATTCACACTTGCATCAAAAATGGGCCACACAATCCTTGTTTACTGGAGCAAGAGGGGGAACATAGGCATGGAGTAGACATGGACAGTTTTGCAAAAGAAAATCCTGATGTACCTCCCAACAAAGGATTCCTCCAGGTAGGACGCACCCAAGCTTTGAAACTGCAAGGCCATTCAATACTAACTATGGATGTCTAATAGAACAAGGGGGAAGCTGCTGAACAGCCAAACAACAAACTCAAAGGAACAATGTGATGTGTAGCAACAATACTCTATTCACAACATTAAACATATGCGTAATATCACATGACAATATTGGCAACTACCCATATTGGATCATTGGACCATTTAAATATAATCCGGGATTATACGTCTGGACACAGGTTCACTTGCGGGTCTGACTATATTGTTTGTGACACTCTAGTGGGTAGTTGCCAATATTGTCATGTCATATTACGCATATGTTTAATGTTGTGAATAGAGTATTATTGCTACACATCACATTGTTCCTTTGAGTTTGTTGTTTAACTATGAATGTCTGCCATAGATGTGGGCAAAATGTCAGGAGAGAATGCTTCTGGAAATGGCAACATTCACACTTGCTTCAAGCAGAAAAGAGTCATTTCGCCCACCCAGGACATTATTCCACAGATATATAAACCTCACTTGCCTAGTTTCCAACAGACCTCAGGTCTATGGATGTCTTCCATAGATGTGGGCAAAATGTCAGGAGAGAATGCTTCTGGAACATGGCCCTACAGCCTGGTAAATGCACAGCAACTCCGTGTTTAGCCTACCTTGATCAAGACCTAAATATCCTTAAAGTGGCAGTTTCTATTTTATTGTAATTTGTTGTTTGGGCCTGGCCTCATGTAAGCCGCCCCAAGTCCCCATTGGGGAGATGGTGGCAGGGTATAAATAAAGATTATTATTATTATTATCTGATCTTGGAAGCTAAGTATGGACAGTCCTAATCAAGACTTGGATGAGAAGCCATGGAAGAATCCCGGCTTCTGCAGGCTCCTGGCAAAAAACTACCTCCAAATACGTATTCCTTGCCTAAGAAAATGTCTTGCTTCCATTCTTCAGTAGAAAAAAATACATATTCTTGTCAATCTGAGCCCTGCTGTGAAATCTCTTCTGTCAGATGCAGAATGAGCAAAGCTTTCAGTAATAAGGAGTGGGTAGTTAGGTTGGAGGATTTGAGAATCCCCTTAGCTTTTCCATCTCCCGCATTTCCTGGCTCCTGTCACTCACCTATTCCCCAGCTTCAGATCTTTTTTATTTTCTCATTTCCAATATGTCTTCCCAGAAGTCTCATGTTCCCTGCAGACCCTGTTCCTCTTGTATATATAAAAAGGAATGCAATAAGAGGGATTTTGCTGAGCGTGGAGATATTATTCCAAGCAGAGGAACTGGATGTCTTTAGAATTCTTTTTTTCTCTCCATATGATCCAGAACTATGTAAATACATCTGTCTAAAACATAGCACCATGCAAGAGCTCATTTTAATGCACATCGTGCTAGACAAATAGTTTTGGATGTTGTTGTTGCTGTGTGACTTCAATTCATTTCTGACCTGTAGCAACCTCAAACCTAAAGGGGTTTTCTTGGCAAGGTTCATTCAGAAAAGGTTTGCCATTGCCTTCCTCTGAGGCTGAGAGAGTGTGGCTCGGCTAAATTCAGCAATAGGTTTACTAGCTGAGCCAGGATTCGAACCCAAGTCTCCACACTCAAATGATTATGGCACAATGATTCTTGGCCATGTGACTATGGCCACCTTTTATTGAGTATCTTATTTAATTTAGTAGCATTTTATATGCGATTTTATGTATGTTGTTTTATTTAAATTCTCATTGTTATAGATTTTATTGTATCTTGTGTATTTTTATTGAACTATTATGTACCAAGTTCATTTTGGGAGATGGAGGCAGAATATAAATAAAGTATTATTATTATTATTATTTCTATAACCTTCTCCAAGGGTATTCTTGACAAGATACATCCAGAGGTTTGCCATAGCCTTCCTTTAAGGCTGAGAGTGTGTGACCTGCCCAAGGTCAAAGCGGGAAATAAATCCCAGGTCTCCAGTGTTGTAATCCGATGCTTCAAACACGACAACTAACCTGGCTTTTATCAGCTCTGTTTTGATTTTGGATAATAAGTCATCAAAGAAAACCTTCTCAGTTCAAAGAAGGGTGCTTTGTTTTTCCAACATACAATAAATATATGTATACCTGTACATCTGTATATGAGAGCACCACTAGATTGAACATTGCAGTACAACTCTGGAGTTTGAATCCCTGCTTCATCACAGAAACCCACTACATCAGCATTTCTCAACCTGGGGGTCGGGACCGCTGTGGGGGAGATGAAGGGGTGTCAGAGGGGTCATCAAAGACCTTCAGAAAACACAATGTTTTCTGTTGATCATGGGGGTTCTGTGTGGAAAACTTGCTCTAATTCTATCATTAGTGGGGTAGAGAACACTCTTTGATTGTAGGTGAACTATAAATCCCAGCAGCTACAACTTCCAAATGTCAAGGTCTATTTTCCCCAAACACCAATGTACACATTTGGGCATATTAAGTATTTGTGCCAAGATTGGTCCAGATCCATCATTGTTTGAGTCCACAGTGCTCTCTAGATGTAGTTGAACTACAACTCCAAACCTCAAGGTCAATGCCCACCAAACCCTTCCAGTATTTTCTGTTGGTCACGGGAGTTCTGAGTCCTAAATTTGGATCGATTCCATCATTGTAGTTCAAAATGCTCCTGAGATTGTAGGTGAACTATAAATCCCAACAACTGCCATCAATCTGACCCAACCCCACCAGTATTCAAATTTGGATCTATTGGGTATTAGTGCCAAATTTGGTCCAGTGAATGAAAATACATCCTGCATATCAGATATTTACATTATGATTTATAACAGTAGCAACATGACAGTTATGAAGTAGCAAGGAAAATAATATTATGGTTGAGGGGACAGCACAACATGAGGAACCGTATTAAGGGGCCGTGGCATTAGGAAGGTTGAGAAACACTGACCTAGATGACTTTGGGTAAGATGCACATTCTCAGCCTCAAAAGGAAAGCCAATGCTTCTGGACAAATCTTGCGTAGGAATCTTTAAAAGTGGCTTATGCAACCACAGGAAAAGGTTGCATCAATCACTTTTAAAAAGTCAGTGTGCCATAGTGATTTGAGCATTGGGCATGACTGTGGAGACCAAGTTTCGAACTTCTGCTCAGCCACTGAACTCATTGGAGAACTTGGGCAAGTCACAGCCTCTCAGCCTCAATGGAAGGCTAAAGCAAACCCATCAGAAACAACTGCACAGAGCAGTAGTGAGAAGGCTGGACTGGGACTTTGGGTGATCTTGGTTCCCATTCAGCCAAATTGAAGCCATCACTCTTTCTCATGTAGACCTACCTCGCAGGGCTGTTATGAAAACAGACTGGCAGAAAAATGGCCAGAGGGCATCTCCTATGTTTTGAATTCATGGAAGAAAAGGGAAGAGAAGAAACATTCATAATCCTACGTATTTTCCAACCCCCAAAAGAAGAAGATTGGCAAGTCAGGCTATTAAGAACCACTAGCAATTTCAAGATCTAGAATAGTACAGCAGATGACCTTTGAGTGTGACTTGCATAAGTCAACATAGATGCATAAGAGGATTATAGTTTCAGAGAGACAAAAGTGAAAACAAATAACAATTCTGCACCACAAGGATTATCTCCTTAGTCGTCACCTTGCTTGTATTGCAGACAGTGAGATGCTAAAAATCATGAACACTTAGAACTGATAGAATCATCGAATCATCCAAATGAAAGGCATGACAACTCCCTACCACACAGGAATAAACAATCTAAGCACTCCAGACAGATGACCATCCAGCCTCTGCTTCAAAACCTCCAGGCGACTTCCAAAATCTCTTACCATCATGAAGTTTTTCCTAATGTTTTGGTGGGATTGCTTTTCCTGTCATTTGAACCCATTGCTGAGTTGTGTCCTAGTCTCCGGAGCAGCAGAAAACAACCTTAATATGACATTCTTTCAACTACTGAAACAGGACTCTCATGTCCCCTTCTCTCAACCTTCTCTCCTCCAAGCTCAGCCTCCCAAACTCCCTCAGCCACTCTACATAAGGCTTGGTTTCCAAATCTTTGACCATTTTCACTGCCCTTCTCTGGACTCATTCCACTTTGTCCATCTCCATCCATTGCTCAATTGTGTCCTCTTCTCCAGAGAAGCAGGAAACAAGCTTCCCCGCTCTTCAATGTGGCAGCCTTGCACGTATTGAAACCTGGCTCTCATGTCTTCTTCTCATCACCTTCTCTTCTCCAAGCTCAATAACATACCAAGCTCCCTAAGCCACTCCTAAGTGACTGCCCTTCTCTTTGTGACCCATCCCAGTTTGTCCATCTCCTTGAATGGCATTGCCTAGCACTGGACACAGTGTTATCCCAAGTTAAGTTCTGACTAAAACAGTGGGACTGTGACTCCCTTCCATGTAGACACGAGACTCAGTTTGGTGCATCCTAAAATTGCATTGGCCTTTTTAGCTGCAGCAGGTTCAGCTTGAGATCTGTTAATATTCCTACATCTGCTCCTCCACTTACTCATAGCCATATTTCAAGAAGGCTGAGTTTTTTAAAATTAAGATTGGAAACGCCTTTTCTTGCTGTTGTAGCAGGGCTGAGGACCATATGTCCTCCAGTGGTCATTGGATTGAAACCCCCATCATCCCCGGCCTGCTGCAGATCAGGGATGATGGGAATTGCAGACTCTTGCATCCGGCCAGCCTTGAGCTACAGCAGCGTTTCTCAACCTGGGGGTTGGGACCCCTGGGGAGTCACAAGGAGAGTGTCAGAGGGGTCACCAAAGACCATCAGAAAGCACAGTATGTTCTGTTGGTCATGGGGGTTCTGTGTGGGAAGTTTGGCTCAATCCTATCATTGGTAGGGTTCAGAATGCTCTTTAACTGTAGGTGAACTATAAATCCCAGAAACTACAATTCCCAAATGTCTATTTTCCCCCAACTCCACCAGTGTTCACATTTGGGCATATTGAGTAATCATGTCAAGTTTGGTTCATATCCATCATTGTTTGAGTCCACAGTGCTATCTGGGTGTAGGTGAACTACATCTCCAAAACTCAAGGTCAATGCCCACCAAACCCTTCCAGTATTTTCTGTTGGTCATGGGAGTTCTGTGTACCAAGTGTGGTTCCATTCCATCACTGGTGGAGAGAAGAATGCTCTTTGATTGTAGGTGAACTATAAATCACAGCAACTCCCAAATGACAAAATCAACACCCCTCAACCTCACCAGTATTCAAATGTGGGTGTATCGGGTATTTGTGCCAAATTTGGTCCGGTGAATGAAAATACGTCCCGCATATCAGATATTTACATTACGATTCATAACAGTAGCAATAGTACAGTTATGAAGTAGCAAAGAAAATAATATTATGCTTGGGGGGTCACCGCAACATGAAGAACTATATTAAGGGGTCACGTCATTGGAAAGTTGAGAACCACTGAGCTACAGGATGGAAATAATAACTCCTACACAACTATCAGCAGTGGGCACCAAAGGACTTCTTCTTTCTGGACAGGAATTCATCCTCAAGACAATAATACTGCCCAACAAAGGATTATATGAAAAAGCGCCGGCGCTTCCTTTAATCTACCCCCGAGCAACGCAGATGGCAAGGGGAAAAAAAGAAAAGAAAAGCACACTCAGGGAAAATGCTGACACACAGCGGAAAAGGGCACAGCAACTTTTCCTAGGGAAAGCTGCATGCCCTTCATGCGGTGGAACTGAAGGGCTGGAGTCTACAAAATCTGGCTTTCTCTATGGGACTGGATTGGAAGCTGTTTCTATTTTGAGTCATGAATTCAGGAGATTGAAGGCAGAGAAAACTACCAATGCCAGGAATCATCAGCAACTCATCTCCTTTTTGTTGGAGTGCATCTTCACTGTAGAATTAATATATCTGATGCCACCTTAACAGCCTTGCATTAATGATTTGCAATCCTGGGAGTTGTAGTTTGGTGAGGCAGAAGTATTCTTTGGTGGAGAATGCTGCTGTTGTTATTATTATTATTTGATACATAACAAGATTAGTACACATCAAATAAGATCACTCTGCTGTCTTTTGTGTTTGATCACACATCGGACACTTCCCAAGTGTCTAGGACTTCTTCTTATTATTATAATTAGAAACACAACAAGATGAGTCCACAGCAAACAAGATCACTCTGCTGGCTGTCGTATTGGATCACACATCGGACACTTCCCAAGGACTGTGTGATGTATCATCGAATAATGCGTGCAGATCCGAGTAGGGTGGCCTTTTGCAGGTGACAGCACTGATTATTTTTAAGTGCAGGCCAAGGTCTTTAGGCACTGCACCCAGTGTGCCAATCACCACTGGCACCACCTTGGCTGGCTTGTGCCTGAGTCTTTGCAGTTCGATCTTTAAATCCTTCTTCTTCTTCTTATTATTATTATTATTGTTATTTCCTCTCCACAAAGAGACACAAAGCGGCTATTATGACCTTGCCAAACTACCATGACTCCATATCATTGAGGCATAGTGGTTAAAGTGGTGTCAAACTGCATTAATACTACAGTGTAGAATAGATGCATCCTAGGGCAGGTTTGGGTCTTCCAAACACATTGACGGTACATATATTACAATAGACACTCAGTTAAGTGGCCTCCATTCGGATTGGTAGATATCGGATATATGCAGTTTCTGGTTGCTTGAGAGTTGCTATTAAAAAGAGGCCTAACTTATATTCATCATATTATAACTAATACTATACTCCATACTATAACATACCATAAAAGTAAAGCAACGTACCATAAAACTCAACTTAATTTAACATGAGAGGGGAAAGGGCCTGAGGCTGTTAGGAATTGTGGGAGTTGAAGTCCAAAACACCTGAAAGGCCCAAGTTGGCCCATGCCTGATGTATTTTATTTTATTTTATTGTAATTTGTTGTTTGGGTCTGGCCTCATGTAAGGCGCCCCAAGTCCCCATTGGGGATATGGTGGCGGGGTATACAGATTATTATTATTATTACACTATATAATTACTGCAATTTGACACCATTGATCATGGAAAAGCCATCCTGGGAGTTGTAGTTTACTGCTGGGACTTCATCACACTAGAGAATGGATCCACTTTAAATCCAGTTGCCGCCTCCTTCAGAATCCTGGGCTTTGTAGTATAGGAAGGAGCCTTTAACAGCCTCGCTAAACTACAAACCCCTGAATTCTGCAGGAGGCAGAAACTGGATTTAAAGTGGATTCATTCTCGAGTGTAATGAAGTAGCTGGAGAAGGCAAACGCCCTTGTGAAACTGCAATTCCTTGGATTCCATAACCTTGGGCAGGGGAAGCTGAAGCGGTGCCAAACTGCATCTCTTCTCCAGTGTGGTTGCACTCCCAAGACACTCATTACACTCCCTTGTGGGTGCCGGCTTCCTTGTGAGCGAGGTGGGCCCCATTTCCTCCCCACATTGGGCTTGGAAGGGTCTTCCCATTGAGGAAGCTTTGCAAGGAGGGTGGGCGATTAATGGAGAGGGTCCCTCTGCCCTCTCTTTTGCAAAGAGCTGCAAGTTGGCCCCAATGCAAAAGGGCCTGAGTGAGGAGGAAGCAATGCTGGGTTTGGCTGTGGTCTTTGTTGCCCTTCCTGGCTCAATGGCTGAGGCCCCCTCCCCCTCCGGCCCTCTTTGTGAGGGTCACTAGGACCTTCCCCTTCCCTCCCCCATCCAGGAAAAAAAGGGGGGCAGTTCACACGTTGTTCCCAAAGCAGGCAGACCTTGGGGAGGTCAATTTCTAAGCAGAGATGGAGAGAGATTGCCCACTTTGGGGGCTGCCCCACAGACAATGGTTTTGGGGGATGCAGAACAAGGACCCCCCCCCTCCCTCTTTGCTTTTTCTTGCCTTGAGAAAGGATGCTACTCATCAAGGAAAGGCAAACAAAAGGGGGGGGGGTTAATTGGCTAGTCTTTTTTAATCCGATTGATTCAGAAACATTATGATTCCCCCTCCCTGTAAAGAATGAAAGTGGGAACTACACTTGCACCTTATTATGATCCCTTCCTCTCCCACCAAAGAAAGTGGACACTTGCTCCCTATTATGCTCAGACAGTCCTTCGAGGCTCTCCCTCCCCCATTGCCACGTCCACGCGAGATTCCGCCTCTCGTGGGCACAATACTAATTCCCCCCCCACCGCAATAATAAAATAGGGTTTGAAGGGAACCTTTTTTTCTCCCAGATGCCCATTTTGTGCGACTTCCCCTGATTCACATATCACTCCACGGGCGAGCCCTTCACCCCCACGTCCACGCGAGAACACAGCTGAGGTCCCAGTGAACCCCAAAAGGATCAAACTGCCGGTTCGGTGCGGATCACCCCTTGATATTCTTCTTTTTTATCCACACATCGCCCCACGAGCCAGTCCTTCGCGGGTCTCCCTCCCCCATTGCCACGTTCACTCGAGATTCCATCTCCCGTGGGCACTATACGAACTACCCAATAATAAAATGGGGTTTTAAGTGAACCCCCTTTCTCCCCGACCCCAAAGGCTCAGGAAGCCCATTCTGTGAGACACCCCCCTTTATTCACACATAGCGACTCATTCACCCCCACTTCCACGCGAGAACACAATTGAGGTCCAACAGAACCCCAAAAGGATGGAGCTGTTTTTAATATTCTCCCATTTATTCACACATTATCCCACCAGCTACTCTTTCACGGGTGTCTCCCCACCTTCCCCGCTTCCACGCGAGAACACAGCTGAGGTCCGAGAGAACCCCGAAAGGATGGAGATGCTTTAATATTCTCCCTTTTATTCACACATTGTCCCACCAGCTACTCCTTCACGGGTGTGTCCCCCACCCTCCCCACTTCCACGCGAGAACACACTCGGGATCCAAACAACCCCCTTTCTTCCGGACACAGGCGTCCTGTGGATCTCTCTCATAATGCTCTCCGGCTCAATCTCCAAATTGCCCTACAAGGCAACCATCGCCAGGTCCACGCGGGATTCTCCCTCCTCCTCCCTTCCTCCCCCCCAAAAGCTCCCCCCATCTTCACCCTATACAATACAGAAGCGTTGGGGCCCGAGCGAGCCCCCCCTCCCTCAAAGTCTCCCCCCATCTTCGCCCTCCACTTCCACCTCCACGCGAGACCTCCCCACCCTCCATTCCGACTCTGCCTACCCATCTCTCCAAGCTCGGGGCCCCCCAGCCTGGCTCCGGCGGGCAGCTCCGGGTAGGAAGTTTCCAAGGGGTGGTAGACGGGGGTCTCGCCTTCCTCCTCCTCTTCCTCCTCCTCTCCATTCCTCTTCCTCCTCTTCCTGGCCTGATCCGCCTTGGAAGGCGTCGGCTTTGGTCTTCTTGACCAGGAAGGAGCGCGGCATCTTGGCGGCCCGGAGGTTTCAGCACTTTGGAGAGCTCCGGCGCCGTGGAGTTGCTCCGGGAGGGGAGGGGCGGGCAGGGGAGAGGGGGCGGGGCCGGGGGAGGAGGAAGGGGCGGGCCCGGGGGCTCCTCTCCCTCCAGGAATCGCTGAGCTCAGCAGCACGGCGCACCCCTCCCCTTGCATGCCTTTCTATGGGGAGGGGAGCGGGGGAGGTATGGGGGAGGCCCCACAGCGCTTGCATCCATCAGAGGGAGGCGTGGAAGAGGGGGGAAGGGGAGGCAGGGGGCGGGGCAAGTGGGGGGAGCAGGAGAGGGGAAAGGAAGGGTTTCGGGGTGGGGGTTGGAGGAAGAGGAAGGGTCTCCCCTTCGCCCCTTCTGTTAACAAGGCGAGAAGTGCGCGCCCCCTGTAAAAGTAGGACCCCCCTCCGTAAAAAAAGACCCCCCCCCACAACATCCCCACCGGGTTTAACCCGATTTCGGCCCCGAAGAAGGAAAGTCGGGGTAAAAAAAACAAGGAGATGCGACCCGGGATAAACCTCTCTCCGTACTGCCTCCATTCTCTCTCATTGGTTGCACAAAGAAGGTGGAAGTTCTCTGTGTATCCTCTCTCTCTTTCCGGTTGTTCTCTCTTCCTCTCCGTCGCCTTTCTCTCTCTCTTTCTTTACTTTCTTTCCATCCCGAGACAGAGACGCCAGGCTCTCTTTCCTCCTGGATCGATCGCTTTCCTCCCCTTGTCTGATTGATTGCACTTTTCTTTCTTTCTCTCTCTCCCCCATCCATCCTTTCCTCTTCCTTCCCTCTCTCTTTCCTTGCTCTCAGTCTCTTTCTTTCCTTCCTTTTCCTCTTCCTTCCTCTCTCTTTCCTTGCTTCCTTCCCTTCTGACTTTTCTTGCCTCTCTTTCCTTGCTCTCAGTCTCTTTCTTTCCTTCCTTCTTTCTCTCATCCATTCTTTCCTCTTCCTTCCCTCTCCCTTTGCTCTCAGTGTCTTTCTTTCCTTCCTTCTTTCTCATCCGTTCTTTCTTCCTTCCCTCTCTTTCCTTGCTCTCAGTCTCTTTCTTTCCTTTTCCTTCCCTCTCTCTTTCCTTGCCCTTAGTCTCTCTCTCTCTCTTCCATTCTTTCCTCTTCCTTCCCTCTCTTTCCTTGCTCTTAGTCTCTTTCTTTCATTCCTTCTCTCTCTCTCATCCATTCTTTCCTCTTCCTTCCCTCTCCCTTTCTTTGCTCTCAGTGTCTTTTTTTCCTTCCTTCTTTCTCATCCGTTCTTTCTTCCTTCCCTCTCTTTCCTTGCTCTCAGTCTCTTTCTTTCCTTCCTTCCTTCTTTCTTTCCTTTTCCTTCCCTCTCTCTTTCCTTGCTCTTAGTCTCTCTCTCTCTCTTCCATTCTTTCCTCTTCCTTCCCTCTCTTTCCTTGCTCTTAGTCTCTTTCTTTCATTCCTTCTCTCTCTCTCATCCATTCTTTCCTCTTCCTTCCCTCTCCCTTTCTTGGCTCTCAGTGTCTTTCTTTCCTTCCTTCTTTCTCATCCGTTCTTTCTTCTTCCTTCCCTCCCTTTCCTTGCTCTCAGTCTCTTTCTTTCCTTCCTTCTTTCTTTCTTCTTCCTTCCCTCTCCCTTTCCTTGCTCTCAGTCTCTTTCTTTCCTTCCTTCCTTCTTTCCTTCCTTCTTTCCTTCCTTCCTCTTCCTTCCCTCTCTCTTTCCTTGCTCTTAGTCTCTTTCTTTCATTCCTTCTCTCGCTCTCATCCATTCTTTCCTCTTCCTTCCCTCTCCCTTTGCTCTCAGTGTCTTTCTTTCCTTCCTTCTTTCTCATCCGTTCTTTCTTCTTCCTTCCCTCTGTCTTTCCTTGCTCTCAGTCTCTTTCTTTCCTTCTTTCTTTCCTTTTCCTTCCCTCTCTCTTTCCTTGCTCTTAGTCTCTCTCTCATTTATTCTTTCCTCTTCCTTCCCTCTCTCTTTCCTTGCTCTCAGTCTCTTTCTTTCCTTCCTTCTTTCTTTCTCACCATTCTTTCCTCTTCCTTTCCTCTCTCTTTTCTTGCTCAGTCTCTTTCTTTCTCCCATCCATTCTTTCTTCTTCCTTCTCTCTCTTTCCTTGCTCTCAGTCTCTTTCTTCTTTCTTTCCGTCGCCTTCCTTCCCCCATCTCTCTCCCTCTCTTCCCCTCCCCTCTCTTTGTGTGCATTTTTAGTTCTCTTTCTCATGCCTCCTTTCTCTATCAGGCGCTTTTTTCTGTTTCTTTCTCCTCCTTTCTCCCTCGTTTCCCTTCTGCCTCCTTTGTTTTGCTTTATCGTGGACAAAGTCACATTCTCTCAGCCTCAGGGGAAGACAAAGGCAAAAGCCTCCTGAACAAACCTTGCCAAGAAAACTCCAGGATAGGGTTTCCAAAGGTCAAAAGGCAGGCAACAGGAGCAGCAATAACAAATCCTCTTCTACCCTTTCAACTTTTCTATCCTTCCTATCTATCTATTCTTCCTTCCTTTCACTTTCTAAACTTCCTATCTTTCTAGCCTGTCTATCCTTCCTTCCTCTTTAGAACTTTCCTCCCTTTCTATCTATTTATCAATCTATCTTGCCTGACTTCCTTTCTAGTCTATCTATCCTACCCTCCTTCTTTCCTTCCTTACAGTCTTTCTAACCTTCCTCCATTTCTATCCTTCCTATATATTTATCCTTCCTTCCTTCCTTTCACTTTCAAAACTTACTATCTTTCTAGCTTGTCTGTCTGTCTGTCTGTCTGTCTGTCTGTCTTCCTTCCTTCCTTCCTTCCTTCCTTCCTTCCTTCCTTCATGTCTTTCTAACCTTCCTCCCTTTCTATCCTTTCTAGCTATTTATCCTTCACTTCTATCTTTCTAGCCTGTCTATCTGTCTGTCTGTCTGTCTACCTATCTTTCCTTCCTTCCTTCCTTCCTTCCTTCCTTCCTTCCTTCCTTCCTTCCTTCCTGTCTTTCTAACCTTCCTCCCTTCCTATCCTTCCTATTTATCTAGCCTTCTTACCTTTCTTATCTATATCTATCTATCTATCTATCTATCTATCTATTGTATCAATCCATCTATCTATCTACCCATCTACCCAGTTCCTTTCTCCCTCCCTAACTAACTTTCTTTCTATCCTATCTACCTAATTATCTATCTTTCTAACCAAGCAACCTCCCTCCCTCCCCTCCTGCATTTCTGCCTATCTTTCCATCGCTCCTTCCTTCTTTTACATCCTAAAACATCCAATGTGTGCAAGGGGATGGAAGGGCGAAGAAGGCAAAGGGAAACTGCGCCCATCTCCCTTTCTCTGCCAGCAATTTGGAGAGACCCCAGCCCTCCTTCCTTCTCCCCAACCTTTCTCCACTACAGACATTCCTCCTTTCTATGGGGGGAATTCCTCTGTGTCCCCTCCTTCCTCCTCCCCCCCCCCTCTCCTCGCTGGGTGCAGGGCTGCTGCTTTGACATCCTCCTTTCTCCTATAGGCATAATGGGGAGGGGGAGGGCCGGTTAACTCTTTCCTCCCCTTCCCTTGTGTCCAGCCAAAGGCAGAACAATAGGGACACGTGTCTGAGGAGGAGGAGGATGTGTGTGTGTGTGTGTGAGAGAGAGAGAGAGAGAGAGAGAGGAGGGGGGAAGGATGCCCCCCCCCTCCTCTCCTCCTCCTCCACTGCCTCTCCCATCGTCCCTGATGTCTTTGTCTAGGTAGAAAATTAAAATCCCAGGCTGGTTGAAGGCCTAGCGAAAGCTTTCCTCATCCTCCAGGCGAGCTGGCTTCCACCAAATGGGATCCACCCATTCACCAAGTTGAGCAGTCTCCCAAAACAGGCTGAGATAAAGTGCATAGAAAACAAAAGGAGACCCCATATGGGAAAAATCAGAATATAAATCAAAATAACCAATAAGCTTAGGATATGGAGTCTAGCCCCTCCTTTGAGTCTCCTTATGGAAAGAGAAAGTGGAATAATAATAATTCAAAATCACCAGAAGTCATTGCGCAATTCAGTGTCATGAACCCTAAAGGCTAGAGGAGATCCATTGAACCCAAGGGATGTATCTCTGTTTGGACTCAGAGCTCAATGCATGGGACTTCAGACTGGGATTCACCAACAGGATCCTGGCCTCTTGCTGTAGTGAATAGGAATATTAATCCACTGGGATGTTCTGGTGGCTTTCCATTCATTTCCATGGAGGCCTAGGTCGTAGGAGAATGGTTGACTTCAGAAAGTGACTTTGGGAAATTAGATAATGCAAAATAAGCAGAAGTCATTGTGCCATTTCAGTATTGTGAATCCTAAAGACTTGAGGAGATCCATTGAATCCATGGGATGTATCTCTGTTTGGACTCAGCACAATGCATGGGACCTCAGACTCAAACTCATGACCTTCTAGTCAGTAGAGGTCTTATGCAGCTGACTCCCAGCCAGCTGCAGGCACTTCCCAAGTGTCTAGGACTGTGTGATGTAGCAGCAAATAATGTGTGCAGATCCCAGTAAGGTGGCATTTTGCAGCTGGCAGATAGTAATTTTGTCAGCACCAATTGTGTTTAAGTGCACGCCAAGGTCTTTAGGCACTGCGCCCAGTGTGCCGATCACCACTGGGACCACCTTGACTGACTTGTGCCAGAGTCCTTGCAGTTCAATCTTTAAATCCTCATATCGTGTCCATTTTTCCAGTCGTTTCTTTTCAATCCTGCTGTCGCCTGAGATTGCAACATCGACAATGAGTTTGAGGCCTGCCTGGGGCCAGGGTGAGCTCTCGACCAATTGTGCAGCTAGTTCTCTATATATGTTGTATGTCTATGGCATTGAATGTTTGCCTGTATATGTGCATTGTGATCTGTTCTGAGTCCCCTGCGGGGTGAGAAGGGCGGAATAGAAATGATATATAAAATAAATAAATAAATAAATAAATGTTTTATGGAGTGGTGGGGAGCATTTGGAAAAATCTCAGTGGAGTTCAATAAATTTTAGTTTCCATACTTAGGAATATTAACTTAGCTGGGGGCAATAGAGGGAGCTCTCACCTTTGTCTTCATAGCTCATTTGTCAGTTTACCTGAGGCCCATCTTCCTTCTGTGCCATTGAGCAAAGCATTGACTCAGAATCCACCCAGACTTTGAATAATGGTGTATATGGCTCTGGCCTGCTGTCATTGCCTGCCGCTTTCCCTGGCCAAACGGCCTCTTGGAAGGGCTCCCTCGGAAATCCACAAAGCGTTGCCAGCTCAGTGATGAGATGAATTCTGTCCTCCACATCATCACCAGAGAATAATTTTATAGACCCTGGAGGGAAGCCAAGGCCATTTGTTTTCTTTGCCTTCTGTTCTAGCCGGGCCTGCAATTCTCAGGATAGTACAGGGGGCCCTCGGCATCCGCTTGGGTTTGTTTGCAGGACTCATCATGGATAGCAAAATCTATGGATTCTCAATTCCTATTATTTACTGTGGAATAGTGCAATGGTCTCGTTACTTCGCGGTTCAATTTACGCGGACTCGCTGTTTCGCGTATATAAAAAAAATAAAATATTTACAATGGCATCTGAAAGGGAGGCTGGTGTGTGGCCCCTCGCAATCCTGTTGCTTTTTTTTGCTCATTCCTTACTGTATAAATATTACATAAATATAAATAATATATAAATATTACAATTAATGTAATATTTAATGTATAAATAATTTATAAATATTACAATTAGTATAGCATCCCTACTTCGTGGATTTTCACTTATTGTGGGTGGTCCTGGAAAGTAACCCCCGCCATAAGTGAGGGAACACTGTATACAGAATGGTGTCACGATGCCAGGGCTCTGCTGTTACAGGGCAGAGATGAACTAAACAAACACCCAGTTTGTATAATACAATTTAATTAAAACAGCACTTACTGTCTGGCTGTTTCAATAGTTCAAAATATAAAACAAAGATCGCACTCAGCCACAGAATACAAAACAAAAAACTGATAGCAAATGCTACACTGTAGTCAAAGGGTTCAGTGCAGTGGTCAAATGACGAGTGTTCAATAAACAAAGTCCAGGGATCAAGAGTCTCTATATCGTAGTCAAAAGCCAGTCCAAAGATTCAAGGTTCCAGGATTCCAAAGTTTCAGGAGACAGGTCAGGACATCAAAAATCCACAAACCTGGGGGAAAACCAGCAGCATCTACCACAAAGATAACACAAATACTTTTCTCCCCAAAGATCAGTCCCAAGGTTAGCTCCTTAAATCCAGTAACACCCAGCTGCAACCTATCCCCTTAATTGGAAATCGACTTAATAATGAGACGCTGATATTGTGTTTTTAATGTTAAATGTTAAATTGTATATGTTGAAATTGTATTGATAACTGTTGATTTGTTTGTCTTGAGCAGTTCCTGCTATTTGTACACCGCATCGAGTCGCCTTCGGGCTGAGAGAGGCGGTCTAGAAGCAAAGTAAATAAATAAATAATAAATAATTGCTTTTGCGTGTGCAAGGGTGACACGCCTCGCGCCAAGAACAAGAACACAGACACAAGTGGTTGGATGAAAATGGCCACAACTCATTTATTGAAAACAGGAAGAAAAGGTTGGCGGCCACGCATGGGTCCTGGATCAGGGTCGAACAACCCCAACGAATGTCCAAAGGCGTTTGCTAGCATGGGGTGCGAGTGGCCCAATGCCTGTCCACGGAAACTCAGCATCTCAGGGGGCCTGGGCGTTATCCCCCTTACAACCAAGGGGCAATAAGCCAATCTGATCCAGGGGCCATGCTACACGCCAAACACGGAGTTGTGACAAAGAACATAATAAAGCATAACCAGTAACAGTGCAACAATGAAGTTAAGTGGAAACAAAAAAGGACACCAACAAGCAATGCAGAAAGTAGGGCGGGTGGGAGGAAAAACAGGACTGGCCCCACGTGTGGCCTGGGCAGCCCCGGCAGCCTTAAGTAAGCTGCCCGGGTGGGAGTGCAGGCTGGCCGGCTACCAAGAGGGGACTGGGTGGGGCCAGCCACATCATTGGCTGGCCAGCGTTGGTGGTGGGAACCTTCCTGCCACCCCAGGGGCTTCTGGGGAGGAGAAGCCCCTACAACATCACCAAGATGCCGTGAGGGCAACCCTGCCCCAAAACCAGCTCGGCCGGTAAGTCAGCCAAGCCCATTACCTATAAACTGTTACTTACAAATTACTCAGCCCTTTAGAACTAAGACTTACATTAACCCGTCCATCACCAACTGCTAGGTCTGCCAACACCAACTACCATCAACTGTGGGACATGATACATGACAAATGGCAACATCCAGATTTGTTTTGGGGATTTTAAAAAAATACTTCCAAGCTGTGCATGCAGAATCCATGGGTATGAAGGGTTGACAGTATGTTCTGTTGTTGACACATATTTCTGTAAATTTCCCTTTTTTATTTTCTTTAAATGTTCGAAATGTCTAATCTATGGATACAGAATCCATGGATCTGGAGATTGACTGGGTAGGCTCATCTCAATTAACAAAGCCTTTGCAACTGACATTCATTTCTACACGTTGGGTTTCATCCCTGGACTGCACATATCTCCAGTCCTCAATGAGTAGCTAGACTTAGATATAGGACTAGAGCAGTGGTTCTCAACTTTCTCAATGAATACAGTTCCTCATGTTGTGGTGGCCTCCAACCATAATATTATTTTCATTGCTACGTACTTCATAACTGTAATTTTGAATTGTAATGTAAATATCTGATATGCATGATGTATTTTCATTCACGGGACCAAATTTGGCACAAATCCCTGATACACCCAAATTTGAATACTGGGTGGGCTGGGGGGGGGGCAAGGAATTGACTTTGTCATTTGGTAGTTGTAGTTGCTAGGATTTATAATTCACCTACAATCGAGGTCGTACTGTCTATTCTCATTTATGGGTTTGAAACATGGGTCACCTGTCGCCAACACCTACGACTCCTCGAATGCTTTCATCAGCGCTGTCTTCGCACAATCCTAAATGTACACTGGACTGACTATGTGACGAATGTTGCTGTCCTTGAGCAAGCAGGGATCACCAGCATTGAGGCCATGTGTGGAGATTTAAGGTTTACTTTTCTTTTAACGTGGCAGGGCAGGCGATCCCACCGCTGCCACCATTTGTGGAAGATTCGACGTTTACTTGTATTTCGCTGCCACCATTAATTTATTTAGGCTTGACCATTGACTTGTAAAGAGTGGTGAGGAGACTGGTAATCCAAATGAAGTCACGGGGAGAGAGTTTTGAATCAAAACTTAAATAGTTTATTTCACACAACTGGGCACAAAACTTGGCTTGATACTTTATATAACTCTTCCGAAGAGGCACGACTTAAAAAGGTTACAAAGTTTAACTAGTGCTATTACTTAGTTAGATCAGCGTCTAACAATCTCAAACATACAGGCACTTTTGTCTTCTAAAGGCACCTTGCCTCTATCTAGCCCTCAGGCTTTACACAAACAGACTGGCTCGCAAGCTCAGCCCTCCAGAACTGTCTCCCTACAGCTCTCGAAACAGATTCCCAGCCGGTTACACTCCGCTCGCTGACAGGAAAACTCTAACTGCTCTCTCTGCAGTTCCAATAACGTGATTCCTACTCCTCTCCTCAGAGCAGAATCTAACCGAACCTTCTGGCTTGACAGCCAGGCACCCACTGACTCTCTCTAAGAATTCCGAGCTAGCCTTCTGGTTGGCTCCGCCCACCATCACCATGGCAACACATTCCCCCAGGAGGGAACTGCCTCCATTATCACAGCCAACCCTTTGTGGTCTGTCCATAACGTGACCACTTAATATAACACAAATAACCACCTCATCACACCATGCTATTGAGAACACAGCTGCGCTGGGCAGGGCACGTCTCTAGGATGGAGGACCACCGCCTCCCAAAGATACTACTCTATGGTGAACTCACCACGGGTCAGCGCAAGAGAGGGGCCCCAAAAAGGAGATATAAGGACTCCCTGAAACAGCATCTCAGGCTCGGCCAGATTGATCATCAACAATGGTCCACTCTGGCCTCACATTGGGAGGCATGGAGACGCACTATCCACAATGCTGCAGCCTCTTTTGAGAAGACACACCAAATGGGTCTTGAAGAGAAACGACAACACAGAAAGAACCGCAACTTGGAAACATCATCACCCAAGGAGACTTTCTGCTGTGCATTCTGCAGCCGGACTTGCCTATCTTGGATTGGCCTTTTTAGTCATCAATGGGCTTGTAAAAAGCGTAGGATGAGTCCTTCCTAAGAATCTTTGTTCGCGAAGTAATGCCAGATACAATCGAGGAGCAATCAACTCCACCAAACTCCACCAACTTGGCACACAGAACTCCCATGACCAACAGAAAATACTGGAAGAGTTTGGTGGGCATTGACCTTTAGATTTGGAGTTGTAGTTCATCTACTTTTTATCCTTTTTAAGAATATGACTTTTAGTAAACTAGTTAGTTCCAAGACATTTTTCAATCTAAAATAGATTTCTTTTCCTCAAGTTCCATCTCTGCAATCCTGTGCCATCCTGTTGAATGGAAGCTTATCCTGGCTCACCACACACAAGTTTCTGCTGGTTATGAAATGTGCTTCTGGCACTCTGCTATATTTATGGTGGACTCACCCCAAGTGAGGGTTATTTTTAAGCCTAACAGCGTTGATTCCCAGACTACAACCCCTCCCCACACCTTTTCTCCTCATCCGCTGTCTAGCTGGATATTTTTTAGTAGCATCTGCACAGAGCAGGTTGATGTGCGTCTACACTGTATAATTAACCCAGTTTGACACTTCTGTAACTGCCGTGGCACATTGCTATGGGATCCTGACAGTTGTAGTTTGGTGAAACACCCATACCCTTTGGCACAGAAGGCTACAGAAAACTACAACTCCCATGATTCCATAGCATGGAGCCACAGCAATTCCGGTGGTGTCAAACTGCATTCATTCTACATTTGGGAGTCAGCCCATTAACAACAAAACAGAGAGAAAATGGGAAGCAGGGGGTTTTCTTCACTACTTCTCCCCTGCAGGTTTTCCTTCAAAGCACAGAATGTATCTGTTTGGCCGGAAAAATGGAAGTAGAAAGAACAGTGACGTCTGGTGAAAAGAAAAAGTTATCCTTGGATGCATTTTGCAAGAAGCTTTCAAGCGGGCTCTAGAAGCACAAGGCTATTTTTGCTTACTTATGTAAGGCTTACCTGACCTAGTTGTTTCATTTCACATGCACATATTCTCTGTTATGAAGAAAAAGTTTGCTCTTCTTTTTGGTCCCTTCGCTTCCTGTGTTATTTCTGCCTCTGGGACCAAGTTGTCTGTTGAAGAAGAAATGTTAACCCTTGGCTTCCCCCTGCCCTTTCCCCCAAAACATATCTGTAGCAACCCTGCTCCTCAACCTGAATGAGAAGACACCCTTCAAGGCAATGTACCTCCCTGAAAGCTGTCACTATATATATGTGGATGGCTTCTCTTAATTTTTAGAGATGTTTCTATGTTGTGCAATTGTAGAATTTGATGGCACTCCATCCAATCGATACCTGGAATTTATTGTTAAGTAAGATCTTTGAGGTACTCTAGTGCTTTAATGCAGAACAGTGGACTAGAACTCTCTGGCAGTGTTAGGAAGCCTGCTACTAATGAATTTCGTTTTGTCCAGGACCTCAGAAGGCTCTAAGTCAGCGGTTCTCAACCTGGGGGTCACGACCCCCAGGAGGGTCCTTGGGCCATTTTCTGGTGGTCACAAAGCCGCCTTGGTTAGCCCTGCCCCCTCCAAAATGGCTGCCGACCCCCTGAGCAGGGAGCGAGGGCCGGGCGACAAAAGCTTCTCGGTTGGCCAGGCCATGAGGACAGCAGGAAGACGTTCACTCTAAGTTCTTCCTGCCATCCTCATGGCCTTGCCACTGAATTAATTATGTTCTGGATTTAAACATTGAAAATCCCATCATCCATGCTTTATCCCAAACATATTTATAACAATGAAAATACTTCTATTTATAAAAGTAGCAGATATTTCCATTATGCTTCATAAAAGTAGCAAAATTACGTTATGAAGTAGCAACGAAAATATGGTTTGAGGTCACCACAACATGAGGAACTTTATTTAGGGGTCACAGCATTAGAAATGTTGAGAACCTGTCACGATGCACGGACTTGACCGGCCCCTTAATCACACACACAGAGACGGACTGAAGGCTAACTACTTTATTGAATATATAGAAACAGTTCAAAAGGTATATTGTCCATAAAAATAGCAAAGCAAATCCAAAAGGCAAAAGGTGATCAATAGTCCAAAACACTTTGTAAGTTTCCAAAAGCTTGGCAAGGCTCCGCTCAGCAAAGCGGATCAAGGAACAAAACAAGGTTGCAAGATACAATACAAGGCTTGAGTAGGCCACTAGCCAGACTTGGCTCCGTGGTCGAGCTTCGCTACACGTCTGCTCAGATGAGACGTGGCCGAAGTACTGAGGATCCGTTCCCACGGATCCTATACTTAATCTTTCTGCCGAGGTCCCCGACACTCTAGGCTTCTTCGTCTCCAGTCTCTGCTCTCAGACCTCGGCCTGTCTAGGCTATGGAACCAGCCCTTCTGCTAGTCTCGATGTCCTGTCTCCTATCGAAAGTACGACCTTGCCTCCCAACATCTACTGAGCTATCTCAGTGAGAGCTCTCCTCCCTAGATTCTTCCCAGCCGCTCTCTTCCATGTTTTCACTTAAAGGATCCTGTGAACCTCTCCCCCGTGGCCGTTCATAAGTTTCGCTATCACTGCTTTCCATTTGCACCTGGTTATCTGCCTCATCATAAGGGTCAGGCCAACCTTCATCCCAAGCCAAACTTTCTGTGGGAGAAGGAGGCCCAGTGATGGGAAACTCTCCTTCTGCTAACCCTTCTAAATCCTCTTCAGAATCCATCTCCGCTACTGCAGGCCCCAATGCCAATGGGACCCCTGGTCCTGTCCCCTGCCCCCCAGGCACGAACGAGAACTGCTGTGCTACAGAACCACTGCTTTTAGATCTTCCGGAGAAGCCCTTCTCTCACTCCTGCCTCCATCGCAAGCGCGACTTGTGGGGACGAGGAAGAGGGCCTTCTCTGTGGTGGCCCCCCGGCTCTGGAATTCACTCCCCAGAGATATCAGGCAAGCCCCCACCCTGGCAATCTTTAGGAGGAGCCTGAAAACTTGGCTGTTCCAGTGTGCCTTCAATGATTGAAGATAATTCCTGACCAAACTCTGCATATAAGGCCCTCAAAAGCACTTTATTTTCTGGTTTGTGCAACTAAATCTTACCTTATACCCCAGATCCCCTGTCCTGATATATTTAATTGCCCTATGATTTTAAAAAGAAATTTACTTTGAATTTGGCCCTGCCTACTGTGCTCATGTTTAGTGTTTTTAATGTTCTGATTTTATATTGTAGCGCTGTTTATTTATATTGGTTTTGCATTTTATGTATTATTATTATTTCCTTGGTGTTCTTGTGTTATTTTGTGTTATATTGTGTTATTTTGTGTTATATTGCCTCATGTAAGCCACCCCGAGTCCCCTTGGGGAAATGGGGGGTGGGGTATAAAAAGATGATGATTATTATTGTTATTATTAATTAACCAAACTACACATCCCCAAATTCCAAAGGATGAATTAATGTTGAATTAATGGATTCTGACACCACTTGAATTGCTATGATTTAAGCAGTTGCAATTGAGGCACTGGCATAATTGGCAGAGGAGGATAAAGGCCTTGTAAAACTCCAACTCCCACAACACCATTGCACTGAAATGGTGTCTAACAGCAGTAAATCTAGATACATCCCAATTTAATCAATTTACAAGCATTGATACATCTTTGCTTTCAACTTGCTGTCTATTTCCAACGTGGAGTGCGTCTACACTGCAGAATTGTTGCAATTGGACACTATTTGAGCTGTCATGTCTTTCGCCCCCTGTGTTAAAGAGTGCTGGTGTTTCACCAAACTACAATTCCCAGGATGCACATGGCTGCACATTGCAGAAGTGGGCACGTTCAGTGCACCATCGTGTAATAAAATGGGGAATGACCTTGTTTGTATCTCTGGAAGATCCAAGATCCAAACGTCTTGGATATAATAGGTTCATTGTATTACTTTTCGGCATCAAACATTACGCAATGCAATTTAATGCTACATCACCCCGATGTAGGATCTTGGCCCCACAATTTATACACAATTACACTTTGAAATAAGCTTTGGTTTACCCCATATTCTGGATCTCCATGTGTGCGTGACTCTTTCTTCAAGAGAAGCACTAATTCTCTGCACTCAGCAAAAAAATAGTAACTGGGAGCCACCTTCCGCATTGTACATGAAACCCTGTCTATGGAAAACCTCGTGCCTGCCAGGGAGCAAATTGAGGCAGATAGATCAATGGCTTGACAAAGCATAAGACCCTCCAAGTGCCCTGATTTGGCAGGGACTATCCCAGTGAATAATTTATCCCACTTTTCCAGCTGCCTTGAAAAAGGCCCTTATATGTTCCCTCTTCATCTCCATCTTACTTCAGCAGATTGCGTTTCCATTTAGACAAGGACTTTGCACTCAGGGCACACCAACATGGTAGCATTAATGCAGTTTGACACCCCTTTCACTGTCATGGCTCAATGCTATACAATCCTCTTTGGCGGAGAAGGCTGAAGACCTTGTAAAACTCAATTCCCTAGGATTCCATTGCATTGAACATAGCAGTTCAAGTGGTGTCAAACTGCATTACTTCTACGGTGCAGATGCATCCTAGAATAACAGGGGATTAAAACCATCAAATGGTGAGTGTGAGGTTCATAGAATTATTTTCCTATTTCTTTGTTAGTCTAGTTTGTTTGCCTATAGGTGTGCATGTTGTATTTGGGTTTTGTTTTGATCTAGTTTGGTGGTAGTACATAGTACTAGGTAGAATGTAGTTGTGTGGTTTTAGCATTATATATCACAAAACCTTGCTTCTTTGTATTGCTATTGTCATTCTGTTACTTTCTTACTTTCTTGGATCAAATTGCTTAAAAGTAAAACAAAAACAGAGATACTTGGGGTGGATCTACCATTTGTTTTGGAAAGGCATGACCTTATAGAACCCTATGGGGGGGGGTCACAGGGGGTCTTCGAAGACCATCAGAAAACTATTTCTGATTATCTTAAGAACCCCTTTGGCAGAGAAGGATGAAGGTCTCTCCACCTGTCCTTCTCTTCCTTTTGGGAAAAAAATGGTGAATCCTCTCACCAAAAGCCCTCCTCCACTGTGATTGGCCAGCCTGTCAGCCAAAGGAAGGGTTTTTCCAGACACTCCAAGTGGGGAGGGGAGAGCAGGCGTGCTCAGCACATGGCAGCATGGTGCGCATGTGCGGGTGAGGGAGAGTGTGCGAGACTGGAGTGAGGTTCATGCCAATGAGTCCCTTCAAGGCATGCGGGTTCTGTGTGGTAAGTTTGGCTCAATTCTTTAATTGGTGGGGTTCAGGATGCTCTTTGATTGTAGAGGAACTATAAATCCCAGCAACTGCAACTCCCAAATGACAAAATCAATCTCCCCCAAGCTTCACCAGTATTCAAATTTGGGTATATCGGGTATTTGTGCCAAATTTGATCCAGTGAATGAAAATACATCCTGCATATAGGATATTTACATTACGATTAATAACAGTAGCAAAATTACAGTTACGAAGTAGCAACAAAAATTTTTTTATGTCTGGGGGTCACCACAACATGAGAAACCATATGTATTAAAGTTGAAACCTGGAGCAACCTCGGTGCCTGACAACTTTGCCCAGTGCCTGGGAGCAGTGACGAGATGGCTGCGGGCCCACAAACTGAAGGTAAATCAGCAAAGACTGAAATTCTATGGCTGGGCCGCCCATCAGAACTAGTCAATCCACTGCCACCCTTCGAAGGGGAACCGCTGACTCCATCTTCCACTGTGAAGAGCCTCGGTGTCATCCTGGACTCTAAAATGATGATGGAGGCCCAGATCGCTCCACAAGCAAAAGGGCCTTCTTCCACCTACGCTGCGAGGCAACTGGTGCCCTATCTACCAACGGAGGCGCTGGCCACGGTGATTCATGCCACGGTTACATCAAGGCTGGACTATTGCAACGCTTTATACGTGGGTCTACCTCGGTCAGTAACTCGCAAGCTTCAGACCGTAGAGAATGCTGCCGCCAGGCTCCTCACGAAAACACCTATGAGGTGTCACATAACGCCATCATTACAGCATTTACACTGGCTGCCGGTCGAGTACAGAGTCCTTTATAAGGCCCTGACCCCGACTCTTAAGGCCTTGCGGGGCCAGGGTCCTACATACCTAAAAGACCGTCTGATACCACCTATCCATCCGAGAGCACCACGGCCAGCCTACGAGAACCTTCTCTGTGTCCCGGGTCTGAGAGAGGCTCATTTGTCCACGAGACAGAGATCTTTTTCCGTTGTGGCCCCTGTCCTGTGGAACTCTCTGCCGCCAGACCAAAGAGCCACTTTCGACCTGCCTTCATTTCTGGCGGCACTTAAGACGTGGCTATTTAGAAGAGCATATGCATAAGTGACAATCAGTGACCTGGAACCTGTCTATTCCCATATTTTAACATTTTAATATTTTAAAATTTTAAAATTTTAGTATTGTAGATGCCTAGCTGTGTAAGTCGCCCGGAGCACATTTGTGGAGGGTGACTCATAAATAATAAAATTAGTTAGTTAGTTAGTATTAAGGGGTCGTGGCATTGAGAAACACTGGCCTAGAGCTCACAACCTCTGAAGATGTGTGCCATAGATGCAGGCGAAACGTCAAGAGGGAATGCTTCTAGAACATGGCCATATAGCCCGAAAAACCTACAACAACCCACTGCTCTAATTCCTATGATTCCATAGCATTGAGCCACAAGTGGTGTCTGACGGCAATCATTTTGCAATGTACGTAGATCAAGCGTGGGCAAACTTCGGCCCTCCAGGTGTTTTGGAATTCAACTCTCATGATATCAGCTGTTAGGAATCGTGAGAGTTGAAGTCCAAAATACCCGGAGGGCCAAAGTTTGCCCATGTCTGGTGTAGATGCATCATTGTGCTCAAAACTAGCTAGGTATTTCAGTAAGACATTGAGGGCATGTTTCCTTGTCCAAACGGAGACCCGGGTGCACATAATGAAGTCCCCAAAGAGCTGTCAAACATATTGTGTCTTGCTTGCTCCGTGTTCCCATTCATGCTTCCCACCTCCAAACCGTGCCCCCCGCTGCAACAATGGCTCCCATTGCAACACATGGCCTGGGAGAACAATCAGAGTTCATTATGACATCAGAGCCCATCTGTCTCCCCAGCAAGGAGCCGTGACATCACAGGCCTTTACAAGTTCAAGGCTAACCCCAATTCCAAATCGCCCTTTTGTCAAAGTCTCCAAAAGGCACCTCTTCTTGCCATGCCTTCCAACCTCCCTTCTCTGTTATTGTGTTGCTTGGAAAATCCCTAGGCTTCTGGGGGGAAATGAGTGGAAGGGGAAAATACACATCTCCCCTTATTTATGAATATATGGAAGCATGTCTCCCCCCCCCCATTTTCCTTGAAGGCACACAGACATACAGAGCGCACAGCCGAATTGGTGATTACTCATGCCCTAGTTGTGCCAAGCGCCTTGCCCGCTGTCCTGTGATATTTCTCTCTCTCTCAGGCTTGGGGTGTAATAAGTGGGGTAATTAAGTGTAAAAGACAAGGTGGGGAATGGAGATCAGAGCTGGGGGGAGGGAAAGAGAGAAGGGGGAAATAAAGAAAGAATAGGCCATCTTCCCCTTTCAGGAGCAGAGGAGTGAGATAATATATGCTAATAACCAGCAATCAGAGCTGTTGCGGAGTGGCTGGCATTAATACTGCTGACTGCAGGAAAGCCCCCCATGTGCAAGCCCCCCTTTTTCTAGTATGTATACACAAAGAGATTTTCCCCACCTCCATGCAAAAAAGGGGGGATAAAAATACAGAGGGGAGACACCAGAAGACAAATGCTCCACTTTTTTGTGTTTTTTAAAACCCCACAATAATCTTCGCATCCATGGCTTTTCTGGCCAGCTGTATGGAAATATATTTCCCCGACTGAATCCGATAGTCCCCAGTGTGGCATTTTTCGGAGCAAAGGAGAGAAAGAAAAGGGGAAGGAAATGGAGATTGCTGAACCAAGAAGGAAGGGAATGCTAGCTTCATAGGATCCCAAAGCTACAAAAGGGCCACAAGAGCTGCATCCCAAAGCTGCAACTAAAGACCGCCAAAGACCATATAATGCACTAGTTTTAAAGGAATTTATCCGGTGCGGAGTATATAGGAGCAGTTTAATAATGCTTAGAGCATAAGCCACGCACATACAAAATAAATATTTATTTATTATTTATTTATTATTTTGACTTGTTGGTCTCCCCTCCCATGCGGCTTGGGGTGACTCACAGAGGTTAAAACACAGTAAAAGGTGATAAAAACACAGTAAACACAGTAAAAATACAATAAAACACAATAAAATCACTTTAGGAACTACCATCCATAATTAAGAGCTGTATAGTAGCGGCCATAGGCTACATATTGCAATGACCGATGGCAATGCAGTGGGAGCCCCCAAATTATTCCTGACCAAATGCCCATATGAACAGGAAGGTTTTACAGGCCTTTCAGAAGGCTAACAGATTGGTCAGCGCATGGATAGTGGGAGGGAGAGTGTTCCATAATGCTGGAGCAATGGTGCTAAAGACTCTCCTCCGCGTCGAGGTCAGGTGGAGGGTTGTGTGGCTCGGTACCATGAGCAGGTTCAAGAACTCGGATCTCAGTGGTCTTATAGGACTATATGGGGAGAGGCAGTTCCTTAGGTACACCGGCCCCAGACCGTTTAAGGTCTTGAAGGTCAGAACCAGCACTTTGAAAGTGATCCGGTGCTCTATGATTTAAATATGATTTAAAAGGAGGCGAAAAAATTATTTATTTATTTACAATGCTTATATGCTGCCCTTCTCACCCCAAAAGAGACTCCGAGCGGCTTGCAAGTTATATGTAAATACAATATATTATTTATTTACTTACTTATTTACTTCACTTATGCCCCGCCACCATCTCCCAAAGGGACTCAGGACGGCTTACATGAGGCCAAGCCCAATAACACATAATAACAACATAATAGCAATTATAAAAACAATACAATCAATAGAACTCAACATAAGCAATAACAGACAAGTTAAAACCATTTCGGGTGGGCCAAATAAGAATTTAAAAATTTAAAATAAATAAACATTGGATGCAGACAGAGGTAGATTGTATAGCAGGAAGGTTTCGACGACAATGTGGGGCAGACACCCAACAGGTAATGAAAGTGCTTCTGAGGACATTTGCAGGGATTGAACACAGCAGGGTGTTATTTACTTTACTCAGAGAAGGCACATTGGAGCATCCACGTCTTCAGGCTCCTCCTAAAAACTGCCAAAGTGGGCGCTTGTCTGATATCCTCTGTTAAGTGGAACTCAAGCAACCAGAACTCTCAAGCAACCAGCAAAATACCAAAGAAATAACACTTTAAATTATATATATATATATATATATATATATATATATATATATATAAAATCAGTTTTAGTGGAGGTATAAGTTTAAATTAAATTTGTCTTAATTTGCTTTTAATCACCACATTCCAATATTAATATCAAGTCATTACATACTAGGGGTGGATATCTCCAGTTTAATTACTTTGAAATCCGTTATTTTTCGTATTAGAAATTATTTCTATCGTATATAGACCCTCGGGGTTCAACCTGGAAGAGAAATTTCAAAACCGAACCCGGCTGCCATTTTTTCTAAAGGTCATGTTATTAGGTCGTGTTTTCCCCTCCTCAGTTCTCAACCTGCAAGAGGAGACTGGGTCCCAGGTGTTTTGGCCTACAACTCCCAGAAATCACAGCCAGTTTTCCAGCTGTTAGGATTTCTGGGAGTTGAAGGCCAAAACATCCCTCTCCTTCCTTCGGTTGCGGCAAGGACAGAAGGAGGAGGGAATTCGCGGCCCCTTGCCTCCTCCAGTCTTTGGGAATAACCTGGGACTCGCCTCCCCACTTTCCCCGCATGTCAGAGCCATCGGGATAGTACTGAGGGGGCGGGGGAAGGAAGGTGTGTGAGTGTGCCTGGCATCCACACACACTTCCTTTCCCCGCACCTCACAGCCATCCCAATGGTTCTGAGCTGGGGGGGGGGGGGGGTGGGAAGAGTTCAGGGCTTGCCCTCCATTCTTCCCTCCCAGCTGATGTAACGAATAATAACAAAAATTCATTATTAATTACGTTTCAATCACGAAATTTATTTTTTAAAACATTGTAATAATTTCTATAACGACCCATCAACGGACATCCCCCCCCCCCCGGAGTTTAGAATCAATTTTTTAATGGATCAACCACCCCTTATACATACTTTATGGCATGGTATGGTTTGGGGTATAGTATTAGTTAGGTTTATTTTTAATAATAACCAGAAACTATATTTATTCAACATCTATCAATCACCATGGGTTCCGGTTAACTGAGAGTTTTCTGTAAAGACACTACAGTACTTAAAATAATTGGCATGTATATCTTGCATATTACAATTCAGTGCAGTTAAAATACGATGCAACACATTAAATATAAATAACAATGCTAAAATTTAGATTAGATAAAAGCATCTCCAGAGCAAACAACTGCAATATCAGCAATACATTTCGTCTGCATATTCATTGCTGCGAGGGAGAAAAAAGAAGCCTTGCTGGTTAACATAGAATTGGTATCATGCACACAAGATAGAAAACCTTTTCTGAAATATTATTAGAATGTAGATTGGACAGGCGAGATCCCAGGAATTTGATTCTTGGTTCTGAATATAAGGCTTAGGAGAGCATTAGGCCTGTTTGATCAAGGTAAAAAATGGTTCAAAACTTGTTGCGGATGTAGGAGGTGCTGGTGGTTCGAATCTAAATGACTTCTGAAATTTTCCAAAAAAATGTGGAAATTTTACGAATTTTTCGGAAATTTTGGAATGACTTTGTTAATGGCAGACACGCTTGCGCAGTAAGAAACAAACAGCACTGGTTAAACACCCAGTTTGGACGTGGATGTGCTTCCCTCCACGTCTTGCCTCAGGTCTAATGCAGAGGGAAGCATATCCACATCCAAACTGGGTTAAACACCCAGTTTGGATGCGGATGTACTTCCCTCTGCATCTCGCCCCAGGTCAGACGGAGGGAAGCACATCTGCATCCAAACTGGGTTAAACACCCAGTGTGGACACAGAGGTACTCCCTCTGCATCTCGCCCTAGGTCTAACGCGGAGGGAAGCACATCTACTTCCAAACTGGGTTAAATACCCAGTTTGGAGGCGGATGTGCTTCCTTCCATGTCTTGCCCCATGTCTAACGTGGAGGGAAGCACATCCGCATCCAAACTGGGATAAACACCCAGTTTGGAAAACTGGATGTTCATTTCCTTGCACACCTCGAAACTGCTTCAAAAGGCAAGAGCTGTTCATTCTGATTTTACTCATTCGCCCAGGTCTAATGTGGAGGGAAGCACATTTGCATCCAAACTATTCCTCTCCAAAACTGGTGGCGGTGGCTTCAAAATTGCAAATTCACTTCTGGGTTGATTACATCACCTGCAGAGGGACCGGAATATAAGAAATAAATGGATCTAATCCAAATTCATTCTGATTTTAAACTGGCTAGATTTCTGGGGTTGAACCTGCCCAGGCCTAGAGAGTGTATAATGGGACAAATCCTCAGTTGCTGGGCCCTACTAACACACAAATGGAGGACTGTGAGAATATCTGCCATTGATCATGGCTATAGGCATGGTTTGAAGGCAGAGGACTCTAACATCTTGCATAAGTTTAGGAAATGTGGCCAATATGCTTCCTATTTTGATTCAAGAGGCTGCTAGGGAGGTAGTTCTTCCTTAAGTTCCTTCTCAAAGCAAGCAACTAGCAATTCTTCCATTTATCTTCCCACTGTGAGAAAGTATTTCAATACACCGGTTTTCAAAGGTGATTTGTAATTTGGGAGTTCCTCTATACAAAATTCTCACATGGAAAAGAAAAAAACCCCCACAGCTTTTCCTATAGCAGGAGAAGCATTGTCTGTGCAGGAAGATGTCTTTTGTGCAGAAAATGTTGATTTCTACACAAAACAGCGAGGTGTGAGTCTTATCTGGTTTTCTCAGTGTTGAATAATACATTTGAATAATCTATGGAAGCTGAATTGGCCAGCCTTGGTTAGTACTCAGATTAGAGGCCACCAATGGAAACCAAGTGCTGTAGGCAGTATTTCAGGAGAAGGACATAGCAAAACCACCACCATGTAGTCCTTGTCTACCCATTGATTTTAATGCTGGAATTGCACAATTGTGCATTTTTAAAAAAAATTATGCATCAATCAAGTATACAGCTGATAATAATAATAATGTTTGATACGGTATGTTGTGGAAAAGCAGTGTGATACAGTCCTAGAAGATCGGAGTAGATTCATTGCCACATTTGTCATCATGGGCAGAGGGGTGTTATACACTCAAAACATTTTGGAAATATAGTCTCCTTTCAGCTCAGATCCGAGGCCATATCAAGGAACTACATTCCTGTTTTTCACAGTGCCTTTTAACACAACCCCATCCCTGATTTCTCTCTTTGCTGAAAGAGACTAACACAACTACCTTGCTGGAAATGACAGCCGTCAGATGTAACACACACTTCTATGGTGACTTAAAATGGCACAGTAGGAATAATAAAGATTTATGCCGTGCAACAGAATATCGCAGCAAGCAAGCTCTGAGAAGAGAGACAAACCCATACGTCAGAGCAAACCTTCCTGAAGAGCCTGGCGTAGTTGACAGTCACAATTCAGCGAGATCTCGAGGACAGATGGAAGGCTGTGCTTTGACAGGTGGTGGCTTCTGCATCAGTGGAGCACTGAATCCGCTCTGGGTTTTAGTCCAGACTTTGAAGGAGGGGTAAAAACAGAATGGGAGCCAGGGCCCAATTTTGCTCCATTCCCTGCATCTCCCCAATACAATTTCAAAATACCATTATTTGCATCAGACATTCTTCTTAAAATGGTAACAGGAATGGCAGACGAAGAAATGTGGTTCTTGCCTATGTGGGTATTTTGTTTGTGTGTGTTTCCATGTCTTGAGCGTTTTCGGCATGATATATGGGCATTTCTCTTCCAAATATATGGAATTTTAAAATATTCATAAGTGGAAGTGTTCAGGAGAATGGTGGGGGCTTCATGGGCCACAAAAAAGATCCAGGAGCCACGTGAAGCTGTGCACCCCTTTGTTTGGATGCCTGGGTACCACAATGCAAAGAGAAGATGGAGAAGTTGAAACATGTCCAGAGATAGAAAACCAAAGTAGATAAAAGTTTGGAAGCTATGACTCCCTCTGAGGAGCAGCTTAGGGAGCTGGGTGTGTTTGGCTTGGAGAAAAGAAGGCTGAGAGAAAGGGACATGCGAGCCATGTTTACATATTTGAAAAGAGGTCCTGTTGAGGATCTCTGTTCAAGAGACTAGGATGCAAAGCAATGGATTGAAACTGCAGGAAAAGATTCCACCCAAATATTTTGATGGACTTCTGGACAGTGGAGTATGGTGCCTCCAAGGGTGGTGGAGTCTCTTTCTCTAGAGCATTTTAAGCTACCATATTTTCTGGCATATAAGGCGACTGGGCATATAAGACGACCCCCAACTTTTCCAGTTAGAATATAGAGTTTGGGATATACTACCTCTCTTCCAATACACACCAAATAAATATTTTTAAAGCATCAGATTTGATTTCAATATGGTAATTGTCTTCTTACTGTACCTTCTTCTCTGCCTCTCAGATCTCGCACCTGCGCACCTGCACCGCTTCACTGCTGTCTTCAGGAGCGAGACCTGAGAGGCAGAGAAGGAGGTACAGTAAGAGGATACAAGGGCGGGTCAGAAAGGTCAAAGAGGTTTGTTTTTCTGGGCCCAGAGTCACTCTAACTCTTTTTTCCATACCCCAGGCACCTACAGCTTACTCCACCCTTCACTTACACCTTCCCGGTGAGGTGCCCCTTCACCTCACCATTGGGACCGCATTAAGTCCACGAATCCTGATGAATGGATTTTCTTCTACCGTACTTGTACAGTGTTGCCCTTAATGTTTTTATACAGTCCCTGCATACAGCAGGGACGTGGCCATTGCCATTTTTGAGCTCCCCCCACCATATGCGGCAACCACAGATTCTCCAATCTGGATTGGAAGTTTCAGCATCTGCTCTATAAGACGACTCCTGGTGTATAAGACTACTCCAGTGTATAAAACTACTCCCACGTATAGGATGACACTTGACTTTTAAGAAGATTTTCTTGGGTTAAAAAGTAGTCTTAAACGCCAGAAAATACGGTACTAAGGATGCTGTCCAGGTCCTGAACCGGTGCTTATCGCCCGGGGATTGCGTGTACACCTGCCACCCGGCACGTATGCCGACGACACGGAATTTTCCAAGACATGGTACCGCATCCTGGACAAATGCGCCACTGATCTGATGATTCTTCTTATAGAACGTTCTTCGAAAGAATTACAAGACCTGACCACGGAGATACAGGCCATCAAATTGGACCTAGGCGACGCCCTCACCACACCCAATCTTACACAGATACAAGAACAGTGCGCTAAATTACACGCGGAATTGAAGGCATACAAGGCCAATAAATTTAAACGTGACCTGGATGACTACGCCAAGGGCAAAGTGTACAACCGCCCACGCAACCCCATGGGACGTCGGGCGGTCCATTTCTCACGTGAATCGGTCTATTCTGGATCATCAGGCAATGAACTTTCCTCCGAACAACCGGATGCACCCCCGCAGAGACCATCTACATCGAGAGCACAGGAGGATTCATTTTTCCTCCAACGCTGAGTCTTCCGACTCCGCCATTGTTCCATCCAAACTCAGGAACAAAAGTCTTTTCACACACACCCCCCAAGTCTCGAACAACATTTGCATGCTCGAGGACATTGTGTTACAGGAGGCCCTTACCATCCTCAAGGACCCACTACCCAATCATGATCGCAATTTGACCAGATCTGAGATTGATGTTCTGAGGGCCTTGGGCAATAATCCGGATTTAACCATAAAACCCGCAGATAAAGGGGGCCTCATAGTTTTGAACACCAGGGATTACCTACATGACGCATATCCCCAACTTCATGACCCCAAGTACTACAAACCTCTCAGCAAAGACCCTACCTCTTCCTATCGCTCTACAGTCCACAATACCATCCATTATGGTGAGATGATGGGTTATATCAACAAGCAGCAGTCCCAGTTCCTGATTAATCACCATCCCCCAATACCGGTCCTATATCTACTCCCTAAGACTCATAAAAATACCCATCCTGTTCCTGGTCGTCCTATCGTTTCCTGCAGCGGGGGACTTTTACAACCCCTCGCTTTATACCTGGACTCACTGCTGCAATCTAAAGTACAATCCAAGCCGGCCTACATACGGGACACCAGGGACCTTATTTGTAAGATGGAACATTTGCCCGTGGATACTGGTGACCTTCTAGTAGTGTGCGACGTAGGGGCCTTATACACTAACGTCCCATTGGAGGACGCAAGGCTCGTACTTATGGACACTTTTGATCAACTGCAACCTACGTCCCAGAATATTCCACCCACGTCTTTTCTTATGGACCTGATGGATTGTTGTTTAGACTACAACTACTTTATGTTCAATCATGACTTCTTTTTGCAGATTTGAGGTGTGGCCATGGGCAGTCCAATCGGGCCTACGGTCGCCAATCTCTATATGGACTCTTTGGAACAAGTCCAAATTTTTGGCCCCACACCCCATCCATTGGCAGCACACATCAAATTTTACGGTTGATATATTGATGATGTGATACTACCCATGAGGAAGGACACACCTATGGAATGTTTCCAATCCTGGATGAACTCATGGGCGGAATCCATTCATTTCTCTTTCTCTGTCAGTGATGTGTCCGTGAATTTTTTGGACCTTAACATCTACATTCATAACAATGTGTTACAGATGAAATGCTACCACAAATCCACTGACAAGAACGCCCTCTTGCACTTTAAGAGCTTTCACAGTCATCCTCTCAAATGGAACCTCCCGTTCTTGCAATTACTTCAATTGAAACGCAATTCCTCCTGTGCCTCTGATTTCCACCTGGAGGCTTCCTCCTTAATTAACAAACTGAGGGTAAGGGGCTACCCTGACCAAGTCCTACATTCTGCATATGCCCGGGCACAGCTGCTTGTCCACTCCTCTTCTAAGAACATCAAGGACCGCCTTGTGTGGCCTTACTCTTACCAAGAACTCTCGCCGCCTTAAACATATCGTGTGCAGATATTGGCCCATCCTCAGGGACATTCCCGGATTATCCAAACCCCCCATAATTGCGCACAAGCGGACTCAAAACATAAGAGACTTGGTTGTGCACTCTGACATACGCACCCCCCGCCTGAGGAGCAATCTTACCCCTAAGACACACCGATGCGGCAATTGCGCACAGTGCAACTTTGTTTTCCCCGGCAAACAGATCTACATTCCTGGAGCAGTCGCGAGTTTGTATTCAGGGACTTTTTCACATGCAAATCAGAATCCTGTATCTATGGACTCCAATGCCCACGTGGCTTGGTCTACATAGGCATGACTCGACGGATGATGGGAGTTAGAGTCTCGGAGCATCGTTCGAGAATTAGGAATTTATCGGAGGAGTCTCCCTTTACCATCACTTTAAATCTGCTGCACACGGCCCTGACAGCCTCCGCTTCTTTGGGATTGAGAAGATCAAAGTCCCCCCCCCCCCCATGCTGATGTTGTTTACCACCTCCGTCGAGTGAAACCCGCTGGATCCTCTACCTCAATAGCGAATTTCCGCCGGGTTAAACGAAAAGGTCTGCATCACCGACCTGCTTCGTTAATCAATCATTCCACCTGTTGCGCCTTCCCCTTACACCTACTTAAATCTTGTTTCACCTTGGGCTCTCTGCTACACGCCCTGGACCCTGCTACTGAGTGATTTCCTCTTGTTTGGTGAGCGTCCTCCCGCCCGCTTTACTGTACTATGTTCGTTATTATTATGTTGTATTACTAATCCAGCATTATAGCTACCTTATTTTGTATGACTCTAGTGTTTAGAATGTACTTTTTCAAATAATTTGGATAACTATTGGTTGCATTTTGGATACCTTGTGTCCTTGTTTTGTACATTGTTGTTTTACCATTACCATGATTCTGAGATATATATATGTTTTATCTTAGGCAAGTTCAGCCATGACCATTATCACCTTCTGATGGGACAATTCTGGCCTTGATAAAGACCCATATTGGGTCGAAATGAGTGTTGGATCCTCTACTTCTCCTCGTCGGCCTTCATACCAGCCCACCCAGTGGATTACAAATACACCCGTTTTGGGTTGTTCTATTTGGATTTCCTTTCTCCACTCTGTTGGCTTATCTCCATCTTTGGTTCTCCATTTGGATGTGTTGAATTTGGGACATGGACTAACCTTTTGGGTATTTACCCATCCTTTGTTTTGGACACAATTATTAGCGCATTGGCGCACATTACCTACTTATTGTTTGTTCATAGCCCAATGTGGCTTTTGATGACTATGTTTCTTTATATATAAACTGTTTCATGATTATTTGACTATGTGTTTGTATCCTCCTTTTGCACAGGCTGAACAGGGCATAGGGTTACAGCCTACAGAGGGTTATGTTCCCTCTGAAGACATAGGTTCGCAGCTTGGGTGTGATCTTGGATTCATCGCTGAGCCTGGAACCCCAGGTCTCAGTGGTGACCAGGGGAGCATTTGCACAGTTAAAAATTGTGCGCTAGCTGCGCCTGTACCTTGGGAAGTCTGACTAGGCCACGGTAGTCCATGTTGGAGTTCAGTCTGTGATTGTGTTTAAGGATCAGGGTATTTTGGATGTTGGGAATGATGACAATGAGGTTCATGCAGGTAATGGTGTTTCCAATGATGAGGTGGCTATTGATGCAAAGAATGACCAGGAGATCCCTGTTCAAAGTGTATTTTCTGATGAGAATGTTCCTGAAGGGTTTGGCGATGATGGTGTTCTCCCTGAATTGCTATCAGAGAATTCCCATGATTTGGAGCCTGAGAATAGCTCGACACCTGGGCCAGCTGCAGAAATTAATGAGCCAGTAGATAAACAGGATGTTATTAGCCAGAAAAGAAAAGCAAACCAGTCACTTAGGTTTTCTGCCAGGCTCAAAGAAAGAATGTTAAGGGATTCAAGGCTAAACTGAAACCCATTTCTGGCCACTTGGGACATAGCGTAATTAGGAGATAAAAGTCCCAAGTACAGGATCTGTAATCAGCTGAAGCATCGTTTGGAATCAAGTCAAAACATTTTTCTTGCTCATGGCAAGGCTAGACCTGGGTCCCCATTTCCAAAATGCAATTGGGGCAATCTATAGGGAACAGTCGGCAAAAATCTGGATCAATGGCCGGCCAACGGAAAAAAAATCTCAATTCAAAAAGGGACAAGACAGGGGTGCCCCCCTCTCCCCCCTGATTTTTATACTCTCCATAGAGATTCTGCTGTGAGCAATCAGGTCCAACGCCCAGCTAAAAGGCCCGACAATTGGAATGCTCTCCTTCAAGGTGAAGGCCTTCGCGGACTATCTGATCTGCTTCATCGAAAAACCAGTGGAAACGGTCCAACTGTGGATGAAGGAAATAGAACAGTTTGGCCTAGTGGCCGGACTGAAGATAAACACCAGGAAGACAAAGATCTTAACAAAAAACATTTCCAAAACGCGCCAAGCAAGGCTAGGAAAACTATCAGGAATGCAGATCTCCCAGTCTATCAAATACCTCGGCATACATATAACAGCACAAAATTGCCACCTCTTAAAGAACAACTATGAGGTTCTGTGGAAGAAGGTCCGAACCGATCTAGCAAGTTGGAAGAGCGCTAATCTCTCCCTCATGGGCAAGATAGCGGCAGTGAAGATGAATGTATTGCTGCGGATGCTATATTTATTCCAGAACATCCCCATTATCAAGGCAAACGCTATCTTCAACCAATGGAAAAAAGATATCCTCAAGTTTATTTGGGATTCAAAGAAAGCTAGGATCAAGTACTCAGCTCTGATAGACAGGAGGGAGAGAGGCGGCCTAGATCTCCCGGACCTAAAATTATACTATGAAGCATGTGGACTAATCCATATCAAAGACTGGATAGCCTTGCATAAAGAGGACTTACTAGCGCTGGAGGGCTTTGGTCTCAGCGCCGGGTGGCACAGTTACCTATGGTACAGGAAAACGAGAACAGACCCCAGCTTCAAAAAACACCCACTGAGAGCGGCCCTAATTCAAATTTGGGAGAGATACAAAGAGAGGTTTTTCTCCAAGACACCCTTGTGGGTCTCTCCCATCGAGGCGCATCAACGGAACATCTTGGGATGGAAGCAATGGCCAACGTATGGGGAGCTGACTATTAAGTCAGAGGGGAAGAGACTCCTAAAACCTATGGCCCAACTGCAAATCCAACTCAAATCTCTCTCATGGCTCCAGTTCCTTCATATAAAAGCTTGCTTCAGGAAGGACGAACAGGCTGGTTTCGCAGACAAGGAAAACTTCTGGAGCACATTCCTGAGGAGGGAAAAGAAACTGATCTCCAAGGCCTACCTGAAATTATTGGAATGGTCCACAGAGACCGAACAGGTGAAGTCCTGCATGATTAAGTGGGCACAAAACATCGGCCGCCCAATCGGCATGCACGAGTGGGAGAGATTATGGAGGAAAAAGCTGAAGGTCACCTATGCCGCTGACCTCAAGGAGAACTGGTATAAGATGTTCTTCCGGTGGTACATGACTCCACAAAAGCTAGGTCTGATGTACAAGAACACCCAGACCAAGTGTTGGAAGTGCGGCACCCAGACCGGAACCTTCTACCATATGTGGTGGTCCTGTCAAGAAGCCACGAGATACTGGAAAGCAGTTCACAGCGGCATCCAGAAAGTCCTCCAAACTACATTGGAGAAAACACCGGAGTCCTGCCTGCTAGGAATCCTGAAAGAAGAAGAACTCCCTGACGAGAATGCGGAGCGACTGTTCCTGTTCCTCTCCACGGCCGCAAGATTGGTCTACGCAAGCAAATGGAAGGCTGGCGTCACACCCCGAATTGAGGAATGGGAAAGCAAAGTCCAGGACATCATGAGTATGGACAAGCTTTCCTTCTACATGAGCGAGGCAGAGGGGAAAGCTCTGAAAAGAACAGACTGGACCCCATTCATGGACTACATGAGGGCTCGAGCGCTGCAACCAAGCCCCTAAAGGCAGTTTGCCTGGTAGCAGGATCAGTAACCAATAGACAGAACCAATCCATATCACCCCCCCAGGATTCCCCCCCCCCATGCGAAGGACTAAGCAGAAAGAACTAAAAGTAATAACCGGAAGCCGAACCCCCACCCTTCCCCAGTTCGCTCCTGTCCCCTCCCCAGGTGCCCCTCTTCTCTACCCCCAAACACCCCTCTCCCCTCGAACCGCCCACACACCCACCACCACCACCCCTCCCCTCATCTACCCCACCTCCATATCTGTAAACCTCAATAAAAATTTATTTTTAAAAAAACACATCTTTCTTGTTCCTTGGAAGCCTTGCTTTGGATAAATTCATGTGTTAAGTGCCTTTGATTCCTGTTTCCAGTTCTTGAATTTTACTATAGAAGTTTCTGCCTTTGTTTTTCATGAAATTTGATGGACTAATTTCCTGGACTATTTGTTCTGGCTTATCTTCCTACCTAATTGGATCTACCTATTTTTTTAAAGCTTGTTTTTTTATTGCTACTTTAAAAAAATCTTCAATAAACAGATTGCATTTCTACTCAGCTGTGTGGTGTTTAAAGTCAGAGGGCTTAACTGGTCTGGAGTGCAACAGTCCACACTCTGGTTTCATCCCGTATAGACTACTGCAATGCTCTCTACGTGGGGTTGCCTTTGAAGACTGGTCAGAAGCTTCAAATGGTCCGACGTGTGGCAGCCAGGTTGCTAATGGGAGCACAGGGAGCACACAACTCCTCTGTTGCACCAGCTCCACTGGCTGCCAGTTTGCTACTGGCCACAATTCAAAGTGCTGGCTTTAGCCTATAAAGCCCTAAACAATTTTGGCCCTGCTTACCTATCCTAACGTATCTCTCCTTATGAACCATCTAGGACTCTAAGACCTTCTGGGGAGGCCCTGCTCTCAGTCACGCCTCCTTCGCAGATGCATTTGGTGGAGGACAAGTGACAGGACTTTCTCAGCGGTGGCTCCTCGGCTGTGGAACGCCCTACCTAGAGCTATAAGAGCAGCCTCTTCCCTTCTAACCTTCCACAGAAAGGTTAAAACAATGAAATCATTGAATGACCTGATGATGCAATTGAATAATAATTTTTGTAGGGAGAAATTTATGCTTTTTTTTGGTCTTTGTATTGTTTTTATACTATATGCTAAATGTTTTAATAGTATTTATGACTGTTTCAATTGTCTTTTAATTGTTGTGGCATCGAATTGTTGCCGACTGTGGACCGCCTTCAGTCGCCTCTGGGCTGAGAAAGGCGGTATACAGATATGGTAAATAAATAAACAAACAAAGCAGAGGCTGGGTGGCCATCTCTCGGAAAGGCTTTGATTTTTGTCTGGTAGAATAAGATTGGACAGCATGGCCTTTGGGCTCTTGTCTAATTATTTGATTATATTATTCCAAGTACAGAACAAGCTGTGGTTTCAACATCAGTATTTTGAAGTTCTGTTTTTTAAAAATACATAGGAAAAGTTTTGCTTTTGGAGACCTCACCTGGTTGTCTCCCAGGAGATTGAAAGGGAGGTGATTGTGCTTTCTAGCACCTCCATAGCATCAGGTCACATTCCTGCTCTCCCTGCTCTTGAATCTCTTCAGAGAATTATTTTTTAAAAGTGCTCTGGCTCACATTGACGCCCCAGACCTCCTTCCACAATCTCTTTGGGTTCACCTGGCTCCCGCTGCCACTTTCCACAATGCCATGCTGGCTGGACACTTTGATTTAAGGCACGTTGGAAAGGCTGGCAAGAGAAAGCCTGGTGCAGCGTTCCCATTAAAGCCCAGCTGGACTGCTGCAGGGTAATGAGAATTGCCTGAGAAGGAAAAGAAGAGTAAAGGAACCACTCTCTGTTTGAAAGAGAAACAAAAGAAAGAAAAGAAGGAAGGAAAGAGAATATTCATCTTTCATGGAGTGGGATAAACAGCTGAAGATGGTGATATGGAAATGGTGCTCTAGTTCTGGAGTGGGATTGCTGATAAATCAGCCAAAAGCAACTATAGGGAGTAAAAGGCGCCAGCTGCTTGGATGTGTCACACACCAGTGCTTTGTTGTTATTTTTTGGACTACAGTTCCCAGAATTTCCCATGTAGCGGCTTCTCTCTGTGCCAGATATGGTTGACTAAATAGAAGAGGAGAATATAAGGAGCTAGAGGTTGAGTTTCTATAGCAAGAGTTATGAAAACATTTTTATTAGACTGCAGCATGACCCTCTATTATTTATTTATTTATTTATTTATTTATTTATTTATTTATTTATTTATTTATTTATTTATTTATTTATTTAAAACTTTTGTGCCCGGCCTTCTCACCTCTATTGAGGGACTCAGATCAGCATAACAGCAAAAATTCAATGCTATAAATTTAAAAACATATTAAAATACATAAAAACTCAACATAAAACCACATCGCATTAAAACAATTCCACTCAATCTGTAAACGTGGTCATACATTTAGACAATAGCCAATCTCAGCCTATTCTGGGAAGGCTTGGTTCCACATCCAGGTCTTCACCCGCCTCCTAAAGGACAACAGAGAGGGGGCAGATCTAGCATCACTTGGTAGAGAGTTCCACAGCCGAGGGGCGACCACAGAGAAGGCCCTGTCTCTCGTCCCCACCAGCCGCACTTGCGAAGCCGGCAGGACCGAGAGCAGGGCCTCTCCGGAGGATATTAATGTTCTTGATGGTTCGTAGGGGAGAATCCATTCGGACAGGTAAACTGGGCCAGAACCGTATAGGGTTTTGTAAGTTAAAACCAGTACTTTGAATTGTGCCCAGAAGCTTATTGGCAGCCAGTGGACCTGGCGCAGCAAGGGAGTTGTATGCTCTCTGTGCCCCACTCCTGTTAGTAATCCGGCTGCCGAACGTTGGACTAATTGCAGCTTCCGAGCAGTCTTCAGAGGCAACCCCACGTAGAGAGCGTTGCAGTAATCTATTCGGGATGTAACCAGAGCGTGGACCACCGTGGCCAAGTCAGCCTTTGAAATCAAACCTCTGGTTTAATGGACTTTCTTGGACTGTTTCTCTTTGGATTTATTGCCTTTTTTGCCAAATCAGACTTCCCAAGGTACGGGCGCAGCTGGCGCACAAGCTTTAACTGTGCAAAAGCTCTCCCGGCCACCGCTGAGACCTGGGGCTCCAGGCTCAGCGATGAATCCAGGAGCACTCCCAGACTGCGAACCTGAGCCTTCAGGGGGAGTGTAACCCCGTCAAACACAGGCTGTAACCCTAAGCCCTGTTCGGCCTTACGACTGACTAAGAACACCTCTGTCTTGTCTGGATTTAGTTTCAATCTGTTAGCCCTCATCCAGTCCGTTACAGCGGCCAAGCACCGGTTCAGGACTTGAACAGCCTCCTTAGTAGCAGGTGGAAAGGAGTGACAGAGTTGGACATCATCTTCGTACAGATGACACCACACCCTGAAACTCTGGATGATCTCCCCCCAACGGCTTCATGTATATGTTAAATAACATAGGGGACAGTATTGACCCCACAGTACAATAGCCATGGGGTCGAGCAACACCTTCTGGGAGCGACCCTTGAGGAAGGACTGGAGCCACTGCAATGCAGTACCTCCAAGGCCCATTCCAGTGAGGCATCCCAGAAGGATACCATGGTCAACATGAAAGAAGAGATTGTACCAAAACATTAGGAAGACCACAAGCTGAGCGTGAGCCAACAGTGTGATGCAGCAGCTAAAAAAAGCCAATGCAATTCTAGATCACAACGATAGGAGAATAATGTAATGTCGAAGGCTTTTGTGACTGGAATCACTGGGTTATTGGGAGCTTTCCGGGCTGTATGGCCATGTTCCAGAAGCATTCTCTTCTGATGTTTCGCCTGCATCTATGGCAGCCATCCTCAGAGATTGTGAGGTCTGTTGGAAACTAGGAAAATGGGGTTTATATATCTGTGGAATGTCCAGGGGGGAGAACTACCGTGTCAGACTACACAGACAAGCCATTGAAATCCACAGGCATGTGGACAATTTCAACAGAAAGGAGGAAACCATGAAAATGAACAAAATCTGACTACCAGTATTTTAAAACTCTAAAATTATAAGAGTAAATAAATAACAGAAGTCAAACATAGGGGAACTCCAGACAAGAAACAATCAGGAACATGGCCATATAGCCCGAAAAAACCTACAATAACGCATTAAGCTAATCACCTCCCAACAAAAGATTCCCCAGGCAGTAAGAAGCCAGTCCTTGAAACTGCTGGGTCATTAATTGCTAATCAAGGTGGCCAATTGAAACATTCACACCTACCTCAAACAGACAAGAGTTCTTTCTCCCACCCTGGTCATTCCATAGATATATAAACCCCAATTTTCTTAGTTTCCACCAGACCTAACAACCTCTGAGGATGCCTGCCATAGATGTGGGTGAAACGTCAGGAGAGAATGCTTCTGGAACATGGCCATGCAGCCTGAAAAACTCATAACAACCCAATAGGAGAATAGTGCCATCCACATCAAGGGAAATAATTGCACCCCTCGTATCTATTCTTCTATTCAGACCTAACTAAGAATACTTTGTCCTTGCCTGGGCAGCAGAATTCAAGGATATTGACCAGTTGGAAAGTGACCGAAGGAGGGCAGCCAAAGTAGTCAAAGATCTGGAAACCAGAAATGCCAAAGAAGAGCAGGTTTGGGAGCAGGCCATGCCTGTGTAAGCGAAATCCTCCGTTCCTTTCCCCATCTTCTCTTTTGCACATAAGGATTCCTGGAGGAAAAACTCAATGGGTGCGAGATGTGTGCCCGTGCCCCCTTTCTCCCATTCCTCATTTACTATATGTATGCAAATAAAGCATTCCAAAATCCAGACAAATCTGAAAAACTCTGGTCCCAAGCATGTCAAGTAAAAGAGTCTTAATCTGTACCCGATTAATGATGTGCAGAAAATAGAGTGAGATATGTGTTTTCTCAGTGGGCATAGATTTCTTCAGCCCATCTCTTTGAACCATCAGCAGCCATGTCCAAGAGAGCAGCTAATCCAGCTGAGAGCATTGCATTGCATGACCTTGCACTCCTCAGCCACACACACACACAAGGGTGCTTGCAATTGCTTTCTCTAATAAGGCTCTAATCCTCTCTCAGCTCACCGTTTGGGGAAGGAGCCCTGCAGCGTTGTCCTTTTCGCTTTTCGCCATTCTGGCCTTTTGCGTTGAGGCATCAATTAGACTCACCGCAGCTTGGAGAGCTCTGATCTTCACCGTGGGGGATGTGGGTGAGTGGGGGGAGCCCACCCAGACTGACCCTCTGGGCTAAAAGGTCACCTGGGGGAAAGCGCAGGCAGAAGCCGATCCAATCGATCAATTTATTGCGCCGCAGATCAATTAAGCAGCTGGAGCACTCCATGCCTCCAGCTGATTCCGAGTCACACCAGACATGATACAATTCCCACACAGGGTGGCTGATTCTGTAGAGAACGGCATAGACCACAGGTGTGGGCAGGCACATAGGTACGTCCTTCTCTGGATTCATGCAGCCCACTGTACATCTACAACAGGCCTGGACAAACTTCAGCCCTCCAGGTGTTTTGGACTTCAACTCCCACAATTCCTATACAATAATAATAATATAATAAAACTTTATTTATACCCCGCCACTATCTCCCCAAGGGGACTCAGGGCAGCTTATAAAAGGCCAAGCCCAACAACACATCAATAAAACAACAAAGCAACACAGTTAATATAACTCACATATAAGCAATAACACACAAAATTTAAAACTTTATGGCTGGGCCACATATAATATTAAAATTTTAAAGCAGCCTCAGGCCTTTCCCTTCCCCCCTCATGTTGCATTAAGTTGAGTTTCTCTTTATTTGTCTTAATTTACTTTTATGGTATGTTATAGTATGGGGTTAGTTTTAGCAGTGTTTCCCGACCAGTGTGCTGTGGCACACTAGTGTGCCGTGAGCAATCATCAGGTGTGCCGTGGGAAATTGGAACCTCCAATACCCTTTCTTCCCCCTCCTGCCCATAGTGCTCTCTGGGTGTAGCTAAACTACAACTTCCAAACTCAAGGTCAATTCCCAAGCAAACCCTTTCAGTACTTTCTGTTGGTCATGAGAGTTCAATATGCCAAGTTTGGTTCAATTCCATTGTTGCAAGAGTTCAGGATGCTCTTTGATTGTATGTTAACTATAAATCCCAGAAACTGTAACTCCCAAATGTCAAGGTCTATTTTCCCCAAACTCCATCTGTGTTCACATTTGGGCATATTGATTATTCATGCCAAGTTTGGTCCTGATCCAACATTGTTTCAGTCCACAGTGTTCTCTGGATATAGGTGAACTACAACTCCAAAGCCCAAGGTCAATGCCCACCAAACTCTTATAGTATTTTCTCTTGGTTATGGGAGTTCTGTGTGGGAAGTTTGTGTCTTTCTGCCATTCCTGCCAGGATATCTATGTTGTGTTCATCGAAACAGGTCCAGGTTTCACACTGGGTGTATAAATACATTTAACAACATATTAACTATATGTATTACTGTGTTAGAGTGTCATTTTGTACCATTTTGGTTGGTGGTGTGCCCCAGGATTTTGTAAATGTAAAAAATGTGTCGCGGCTCAAAAAAGGTTGAAAAACACTGAGTTATAGTATGATGAGTATTAGTTAGGCCTGTTTTTAATAGCAACTCTCAAGCAACCAGAACTGCCTTTATCCTATACCTACCAAGCCCTGTGAAAGCCAGCTAACTGACAATCTATTGTAATATGTGCCATGAATGTTTTTGGAAGACCCATACCTGTCCTAAAAGGTGCATCTACACTGGAGTATTAATGCAATATGACACCACTTTAATCGCTATGCCTAGATGATATGGAGTAATGGTAGTTTGACACGGTCATAATCGCCACTTTTGAGTCTCCTTGTGGAGAAAAAAACAGAGTAATAATAATAATAATAATAAGCATTTAAACATCGAACTGCAAAGACTCAGGCACAATAGGAGGATAGTGTCTAGATCCAGGGAAGTCATGCTATCCCTCTATTCTGCCTTGGTTAAACCACATCTGGAACACGGTGTCCAATTCTGGGCACCAGAATTGAAGGGAGATATTGACAAGCTGGAATGTGTCCAGAGGAGGGCGACTAAAATGATCAAGGGTCTGGAGAATAAGCCCTATGAGGAGCATCTTAAAGAGCTGGCCATGTTTAGCCTGAAGAAGAGAAGGCTGAGAGGAGACATGATGGCCATGTATAAATATGTGAGAGGAAGTCATAGGGAGGAGGGAAGCAAGCTTGTTTTCTGCTGCCCTGGAGACTAGGATGCAATGGAACAATGTCTTCAAACTACAAGAAAGGAGATTCCATCTGAACATGAGGAAGAATTTCCTGGCTGTGAGAGCTGTTCAGCAGTGGAACTCTCTGCCACAGAGTGTGATAGAGGCTCCTTCTTTGTAGGCTTTTAAATAGAGGCTGGATGGCCATCTGTCAGGGGTGCTTTGAATGCGATTTTCCTGCTTCTTGGCAGAATGGGGTTGGACTGGATGGCCCACGAGGTCTCTTCCAACTCTAGGATTCTGTGACTCTATGTATGTACCATCATCTTAGTCTTACAGGCTGGTGAGAAAACTACTCTACTGGGATTGCTCAGAAGATGAAACAATGTAACTTTTCTTTAGTTTCTGAGGCCAAAAAAGTATCAGGTTTAGGGATGGGTGGGAAACGTCCATCCACCCCTCTATCCCTCCCTGCCAACAAGTGCTGTCCAAAACCTCATTATATAATATGATGCGCAAAAGAATTTCCAACAGCCCTCGGTCTGCTTCCCAGATTCCCATCTTAATTAAATAACTTATTATCATGAGCTATCAAGTTCCTGGCTGTAGCTTTCCAATCCTGACCCAGGTTTCTGCTCTTCACAGCTCTTTCCATGCAAACAAATGCTACCAAAAGAAGGGTTGGGGATGAATTAGAAATCTGCTTGCCTTCCATTATTTACAGTCATCTTTGATTGTTTCCAGATGCAAGCTTAGCTGGACATGAAAGACCCTGTTCATGGGGAAGCTGGGGATATTTAGCTAGGTGAATAGAAGAGGGAGAATTGATAGGATAGCTATCTTGAAATATAGAGAATGAGAGAATAGGAAGAGACTAGAGGTGCATTTCTGGGATCACAAGAGTGATAGTTTGCTGAAGCACTAGCACTTTCTTTGGCAGGGAAAGCGAAAGATTCTCCAAAACTCCAGTCTGATTATTCCATAACATTGAGCCATAGCAGTAATGTCAAGCAGCGTTAATCCTTTGAACATTACTCCCAAAAAAGGAAGCAGCCAGGCTTTGAAGCTGCAAGGCCATTCAATGCTAATCAAGGTGGCCAATTGCAACATTCACACTTGCCTCCAACAGACAAGAGTCCTTTCTCCCACCCTGGACATCATTTCACAGATATATAAACCTCACTTGCCTAGTTCCCAACAGACCTCACATCCTCTGAGGATGCTTGCCATAGATGTGACTGAAACGTCAGGAGATAATGCTTCTGGAACATGGCCATACAGCCCGGAAAAAGCACAGCAACCCCAAACAGCATTAATTCTACAGTGTTGATGCACCCTTGGGAACAAACCAATCGATTTACATTGCAAGAAGAGAGATTCCAGCTAAACATTAGGAAGAACATTGTGAGAATAGGAGCTTTTCTGTTGCAGAATATAATGCCTCAAAGGTTATTTTTGGAGGTTTTATGTATTAGCGGAAGGATGGCCCTCTCCTGGAAGTTGTTTGATTGTATTCCTCCATGGAAGGAAGCTCTTTTGATCCTTTTGAACTCAAAGAGCCCATGATTTTTAGGATTTTGGGTGCCGCACGATGCCAAAATCAAATCTATCTGTGCACTCCGGCCAATTGGAGGCATCCACTTCCAGCCGTGAGTGCCTGTTCGTTAGAAGGACTCTCTGCAAGCTATCAAGTAGTAGCCAATAGAGCATTTGATACCTGGTATGGTAGAATGCTAAAAGGAGAAACACATGTTGATCTTTTTTTTTAAAAAAAAGAATAGCATACTGTTTGTGTCTTGTACGTGTGTAAGTTACCTTATACAAATGGTTGGACTTTGCATAGTCACTAACTGTGTTGATTTGGCAGTTGATTTGAAGACGATTTAAATCTTCTTCAGCATGATGCTCAAAGGGCTATGGCAGATCTCAGAGAAGAAGACGGCATATATATATATGCTATCGTACTGATGGCAGCTTGTTCAACTTAAGCCGTTTAGGGCTCGCACTAAGATTAAACTATCTAGTATGTGAGCTGCTTTTTGCTGACAAAGCTGCCCTGGTCGCCCATTCAGAA